>CM018907.1:7769685-7799685 GCA_009663005.1 Actinidia chinensis | reverse complement strand
GTTTATCTGTTGTTCTGATGGATCATTTTGTCGAAATTCTGATACTTTGTGCTTTTGTGCTATTGTTTTTTGTATCTTCCACCATTATTTGTTATATATCTAAGTAATATGTCGACATTTTACCTCGACACAGGTCTCTATAAGTTATACGATGGCTTCTGGACAACTTTTCTCCCGGACTACTCAAGCATTATTCTACAATTACAAACAACTTCCCATCCAGCGGATGCTTGATTTTGACTTCCTTTGCGGTGTGTATAACTTTCTGTGTTTTTGTCCGTGAGAATATTTGACTTAATAGAAGCATTCAAAATGTACTTTCACTGCTGTTGAATGGTTTTCATTTTTAATGTATATCAATCTTTGTTTACAGGGAGAGAAACACCTTCAGTTGCTGGAATCATCAATCCTGGTTCTGAGGGTTTTCAGAAACTTTCTTTGGTCAGGAGGAAATTGCTGTCCCAGTACATTCAGCGTGCGTATTTTTCTCTTTATTTTTCTTTTTATTAGATTTGCATCCGAAAGCGTATGCAGCATACTCCTGGGAAAGCTACAAAGAATTTACCATTATTCAATGCAATCAACTGGTGCATTTGGTCAAGCTGTGCCCACAGAACTGCTTTCTAGAACATTTAGGGGCGGACCGAATGGCAGGCTGAAGAGGCGGCGCCTCAAGCCCCTAAAATTTTGCTAAAAAATGGGGCCCCTTAATTTTTGGGGGGTCTTCTGCTAAATCTAAAAATTGAGAACTGTCCTCTTCAATATGAAGACCTAAATAATAAATACTGTTTTTGAAGCCCCAAATTTTGCCTAAAATAGTTTTTGGATTTTATCCTTTTGAATTATTGTAATTGTTTTTTTAAGGTGACTATATTCTATCGAATGTTTGTCTGTGAAATAATATAGAGTGCCCCATCTTGAAAGTTTGCCTTGCAGCCGGGAGATCAAAGAACTAAGAACCGGACCTGTAATCAATTTACTTTTATTAAGTCCTGTCTACTCTAAGCTTTTGAGTTTGATTAGATTATAGATAAAAGTTTTTCCAATTATGAATAATCATGAATCAAAATTGCCTTCTTTCGAATCGTGACTCATAAAGATACAGTCATAACTTCTAATTCACATAAAAACACATATATATGCATTTAGATTTTTTCGACTAGCATGCATTTCAATATTAAAAATATATTGTATATATGAATTTAGACCTAACCAATGAAAAGATTGTTTTGAATGATGACCACAATGCTCTGATATTTGCTAAGGCAGTTCTGATTTTGCATTTTTATGAGGTTAAGATGTACTTACCCTTACATGATTATTTTTCCCCAGCATTGAAGCCGCTTGTGCAGCACATCCTACTGCTGATGTTTTTATAAACTTTGCATCATTCAGAAGGTCAGTCCTCATTTATCTTCTAACATTCGGTGCTTAGAAGCATTTCATTGCATTCCACACTCACATTCTAATCTTTTTGCAGTGCTGCGGCTTCATCTATGGCTGCTCTCAAACAGCCAACCATTAGAGTTGTGGCCATAATAGCTGAAGGTGTTCCTGAGTCAGACACCAAGCAGTTGATTGCGTTTGCAAGGGCAAATAATAAGGTAAACGGAAATACGAAAATTTTGGCCTTCTATTTGAATGCAAGGAAGTGTGACAGATTAATTAGGTGATGATGATGACTTGCGTTGATTGCAGGTTGTTATTGGCCCAGCAACTGTTGGTGGTATCCAAGCTGGTGCTTTTAGGATTGGTGACACTGCCGGAACAATTGACAATATCATTGAATGCAAGCTGTACAGACCTGGGTCTGTTGGTTTTGTCTCCAAATCTGTGCGCAACATTCCACACCTTGCCTCGATTCCACTTCTATGCACTCACACAAGTTATTTATAATACTGCTTGCTGTATACGACACTCAAAGGAACTTACTGCTAAATTTTTATAGATATGTCAGATCTTGCTAACCAAACAAGTTACTATCAATTGCCAAAAGGGCAAAGAAAAAGAGTTTTGTGAATTACCCTCATAACTTGCATTTCTATATTAATTACGTTGCACAATACATTGCAAATACTCTAGGCTTCATATCCGATGTAAAATTGAGTATTTCTGGACATGTTGGTCAAGATTTTGTACATACAATCATAACATTATTGAACTTGTGTGGGGTATCATGTGGCAGGTTAGATTCCAAGCTGCTTGTTTATGATTGCAGTAATAATATGGTTAATGTTTAAATGCAGGGTGGCATGTCTAATGAAATGTATAATACAATCGCCCGAGTAACAGATGGAATTTATGAAGGTATCTATACATGCTGGCTATTCTGTCTCTCTCTCTCTCTCTCTCTCTCTGATGTCTACTATCATAAACAATTGGGATAAAATTTGAGTGTTATCTTGCGATTTTTTAGGTATTGCAATTGGAGGAGATGTGTTCCCAGGGTCTACACTTTCTGATCATGTTCTGCGGTTTAACAACATCCCACAGGTAGGCCATTGTCTGTTCTCAAATGTCTTTGAGCCGATTCTGTCCCAGAGTGTCAGAGTGTGCATTGTTTGTCTAGCCTTTGTCATTTGCGAACCTATCTGCCCAAACTGCATGAACATTCTGGATCAACATCACCTTGTTTAACTGAACCACACGTTTAGAAGGTTTCAATATTGAAAAAACTACGTCCTCCCTTTGCTTTGTATGTTATAAAAGGTCCCTGATATTGCTGTAAAATTTTCTATGATGGAAGCTATAAAATTCTGTGTCATGGCCATAATAAGTTGCCATAGAAATATGAGAAGTAAAATAATCAGCTTAGGACAAGCCCGTAACATTTCTTGTGAAGTTTCTTTGTTGCTTAAAGAACATCCTAGCGTTAGAGGGCAGTTGATGAATTTGCAGATGTTTTGATTTCTATGCCAATTTTTGGTTTCCAATTTAAGCAATTCAAACCTAGCCATAGCTCATGCTGTCATTATGAGAAGTGATATAATATTGTTCCCTACTTCCATGACAATTTTCATTGTAGATTGCTCTCTATGTTTTCATTTCTCTAATATGATTTTCTGACCAACTCAGATTAAAATGATGGTTGTACTTGGGGAACTTGGTGGGCGAGATGAGTATTCCCTAGTGGAAGCCCTAAAACAGGGGAAAATCAATAAACCTGTGGTTGCTTGGGTTAGTGGAACTTGTGCACGGCTCTTCAAGTCAGAAGTTCAATTTGGTCATGCGGTGAGCTACTGCCTCAGTTTCTTCAGATTGAACTTATTATTTCTTTTCCTTACCTTTGAGTTTCACCTTTTTGGTGGCTTACTGTGTTCAACTTCTCTAATTTTGCTTGATGTTGTCTAAATCAGGGAGCCAAGAGTGGTGGTGAGATGGAGTCTGCACAAGCAAAGAATCAAGCACTTCGGGATGCTGGAGCTGTTGTCCCCACTTCATATGAAGCATTTGAAGCTGTGATTAAAGAAACATTTGAGAAGCTGGTAACTTTTGCATGTCTTCTCATTCCTCATTATATTGGCACTACTCTCCTCCACTTTTACAAATTGTTTTTGCTTACATTTTGCTTAGGTTGAGGATGGCCAAATTTGTCCTATAAAGGAAGTTGAGCCTCCACAAATCCCTGAGGATCTTAACACTGCCATTAAGAGTGGGAAAGTTCGAGCTCCAACTCATATTATTTCGACCATATCTGACGATAGAGGTATAACTCTAACATGTATATATTTTTTATCTTACTTTGTTGTGTCTTGCTTAGTGTTTTATCTTCCATTAAGTCCGTCCCAAGCCTAAAGTAAACACAATTACACCTTTATGAACATGGACCTAAGAATTCTTCCCTTGTGGCATTCCTTACACGTGACATTTCGTTTTGAATTGTAAGAATAATACATTATGAACAATGGAAAAGTACATTAACTCTAATATACAATAACAAATATGATATTTACACTTAGCACGATTTTGTGGTTTTGAACTTGTGTCTTGTAATAAAATTTTGGGAGAGAGATTTGATCCACTCTGGTAAAAGAAACAGAGGAAGGCCAAGGACGAGTGATTTGATTCACAAGGAGGGTAACATATATAGTGGGTATGTCAAGGAAAACATGAATTTAGGCGATAAGAAAAGGCATGATTATTTTAAACTAAACTTACAATATGGATTTTGTTAGAATCAATGGGAGGAAACGAATCCCTGTAGATTACCCCACGTGAATGGATATAGGTTAGTTGAGTAGATATATATTGAATCTAGGAATGGGCTTGGTGAAGTACCAGACTACCAGTAGCCACCAGCTTTAAACTCGAAGTGTCAGCTGTGCTAAGTTTGTCCTTTTATGGTTTTATCTCTACTTTCAGGTGAAGAGCCTTGCTATGCTGGTGTCCCAATGTCTTCCATAGTCGAGCAGGGTCTTGGCGTGGGTGATGTCATCTCCCTCTTGTGGTTCAAACGCAGCCTCCCCCGTTACTGTACAAAGTTTATTGAGGTATGAATCCCTCTTTCTCTAGTCATAACATGTATTACATGTTTTTCTTGTTTAGCCGAAATTTTCTTCTTACTTGCTCTTTCATTGTTGGACTATTACAACTATTATAACTTATTTTCTAGCTGTTATATGACTATTAAATGTGACCTTAACAGATTTGCATAATGTTATGCGCGGACCATGGTCCCTGTGTCTCTGGTGCTCACAACACCATTGTAACTGCAAGGGCAGGAAAAGATCTGGTGTCCTGCCTTGTTTCAGGTGAACTATGGAGATTTTTTGGGTTCTTCAATTGAATAGAAAGATTACCTCTTAACTATTAGTGCGTGAATAGATTGTTTTTTTTGCGGGGGCTGATTTTATAGTGGATGGCTGAAGTAAATGTGTATTTGAAACAGGTTTGCTAACAATTGGTCCCCGATTTGGTGGGGCTATTGATGATGCTGCCCGATACTTCAAGGATGCTTATGACAGGGTGAGTTTCTCGCGGCAATTACTTTTATAAATCAGAGAATACTTGATGCCTGGCTATTCTGGGGTCTACTATCTTCTTATCATGCCGTGTTTTGGCAGGGTCTTACACCTTATGAGTTTGTAGAAAGTATGAAAAAGAAAGGCATTCGTGTGCCTGGAATTGGACACAGGTATTGAGTTTCTCAACCTGCATTGTAGTTCTCAAATCGCTAAACTGCAAAAACCTGTATTTTGTGATTGAGTTTCAAACTTAAGGCTTTACCTATTGTTCATGCTTTCAAACACCTCTAGTCAAATATGATCTTAAAGAAAAAAATTTTGCTTCTTGTGGAAAAGGATCAAGAGAGGTGACAACAGGGATAAGAGAGTGGAGCTGCTACAACTGTTTGCTCGCACTAATTTCCCTTCTGTCAAGTACATGGAATACGCTGTTCAAGTTGAAACCTACACTCTCTCCAAGGCAAATAACCTGGTCCTCAACGTAGACGGTGCAATTGGGTCCCTATTCTTGGATCTCCTTGCCGGCTGCGGTATGTTCACCAAGCCAGAGATTGATGAGATTGTTGGGATTGGTTATCTTAATGGGCTCTTTGTGTTGGCACGCTCCATCGGTTTGATTGGGTAAGTTGATTTGCCTTTCAAGATCACCTCAAGAAAAGGAAAGAGAGACTAAAAAAAGACAAAACTCTCTTATTTTGTTTGTTTTTGTAAATGATATACAATAGAGCTCAATACAAAGACCGTTAAGGTTACAAAATGCATGCATGAAAATAGCCTCAATAAAGAGGCGCCCTAGCAAAGCCTAGACTAACCAAAATAAAAGATCTCTCACAACCCGAAGATAGGCGAAAACATATAAAAAAAACAATCACACCAAAACTCTTTTATCTTATTATTGACTGCATATCCATTGTGTCTAACAAATTCACTGCAACTAGAAATCTGGATTTGTGGGTGCATATTGGGGGGTGGGGTGTGTGTGTGTGGTGAGAGAGAGAGAGAGAGAGACCATGTCTGCGTTTCTCAGTATCTATGTGAGATAGTTCTCTGACTGATTTATTGTTTCGGTGAAATTTCAGGCACACATTCGACCAGAAGAGATTGAAGCAGCCCCTATACCGTCACCCGTGGGAAGACGTTCTCTACACCAAGTAAAAAGTTTCCTCATGACAGAAGAGCCGATGCTTACCCACTTCCAACTTGCATTTTTCTCAAAAATTCTCATTTGCTGTGGTGATTGTTCAGTAGTTATAGTCTTTCCGTTGCTACTGGCAGGTGTGACCACAATTTGTTAGTTTTCAACAGCAGTTATAAGGAGAAAACTCTCCATTATCAATTTATCATTTATAAAAAAGAAAGTCGCGGTGACCATCAAGAGTCCTTTGTTTCTGGTCTCAGAGAGAAATAACAGAATTATGGCCACGTCTTCTGGCCATTTCTTCTTGTATGATATGCAAATTGTTGCGTGACGGTTTCTTGTCAATTTTTTGGTGACTTGGCATTACATAATTAAAAGCCGTGTTTGAATAGAGGATTTATGGAGAGATTTACGAAGACAAGGATTTATGGAGTTACGAAGAGAGTGAAAAAGGTGGGGCATCAAAGAAACAAATCTTTAGCTAGTAAACATATGGAGAGATGAACTTTTTGCACTAGTCTACTTCATTTTTCCCTCCTCATGTTTGGCGATTATTCTTACTACTTTACTAGGAAATGTACCAGGGGCTCTCCATAAGAAAAGAAAATTTCAGGAAAGATAGAAAGTAGGCCATATCATTCAATTATTTTAGCTAATTATGGTGCCTAAAACTCACCAACCACAATCGCAATTAAGAGAAGAGTAATGATCAGACGGGCTCGAGCCCGTGGTATTACTACGGGCTCGATGACGTGGCAGCACCACATCCACCCATTTGGAGGGAATGGAACTTAAAAAAAAAATTGTCTCATCCACCCCCAAAATGGATGGATGTGGTGTTGCCACGTCGTCTCAAATAACAAATAACATATAACTATCAACCTATCGAATTTTTAAAAAAATTTAAAATTTTGGATACCATATTTTTTTTTCTTTTATAAAAAACATAAGGTGAAAGTAAAAAAGTTATAAAATTTTAAATCATAATTTTTTTTATAAAAAATTTGAAAGTAAAATTAACAAGAAAAAAAAAGAATTAAGGGATTATTAAAAGAAAAAAATATAGTGTTCTAAAATTTTAATCATAATTTTTGTTTATTCTCTCCAACTTCGCATTTCACTTACCCACCCAAAAATCATACCCTTTTAATAACAAACATAATACCCTGGTTTACTTTCACAACTTTTACTTTCTGCAGAATTGAAAGTCAAAAAAAAATTGAAAGTCAAAAAATGTCATATTAAAGGGGTGGGGATATCAGGGTGAAAAAAAACAGATCTCTTATTAGTTTTAGCTTTTGTATTGTTATGTTTAGATTAGTTAATTTTCTAAAAAAGTTACTGAGAGCTACTTATTTGTGATTATTTTTTTTTATTTTTATATTTATTCTTCTCTTTCATAAAATCATCAAATTGATAAATAGATTTTTAACATGTTTTTTTTTGCGTATCTACCCGTGGCACGGGCATTACTAGATATATCTAACACCCAATCTATTGCCACATGGCAATTAATTAATGTGAAATTGTGTAGCCCATGGGTGGGTACCCTTAGGGTTACTGTTTGTTAACGATTTCACATACCTATTTTTTTTGGTTTTGTTTTATATTTATTTAGTTTTATTTATTTTTTTATAAAATAAAAATTAAAAATATATTTGTGCTTACCTTTTTTTAAACTATTTAAAAAAGTAATGGCGGTGGTGGTGAAGACAGAGATTGTGGAGTCGGCGCGGCCGGCGATGGTGGTGGTGGTTGGTGGAGAGGGTAATTTTGTAAACAAAACAAAAACTCATTTTTGTTGTTTTACTATTTTCAGAAATAGGATAGCAATTTTGCCTTGTTTACAATTATATTAGCATAAATAAATTTTTGTTTGCGTTTATACAGAAAAATAAAAATTAAACAATTAACAAACATCACTTTAAAGTCCCATGAATTTTATCAATATTCCAAGTTTTCATCAAATTCTGCTTTCAAAAAGCATTCGGAAAATAGTAAGTAAATAACTTTATTTAATTATTTTTAGTTTTAGGATTAATGAACATGCCTAAAACTTACAAGTCATAATAATAATAAAGGGATAATAATTACTATCTAATCAGGTCACAATCTCTAATTATACATCTACGTATGTGTATCTAAATGGGTATATCTATTCATAGTTCCATGTCCAGTGTCACATGACTTTGTGAGTTAAATTGTAGGCCATGGCCCATGGGTGGTACCAACACCAATGTTCCCCAAATTTGGACTATAAACCAAAGTCTGATTAAAAAGCTCTTGCTTGGTGGATTTGCCTGAGGTTTGTCTTCAATCCTACCTATTTTTGGGAGGGGACCCAAATTGATGGGAAAATATAGTATTAAAATATGCCAAATATCACTTCTTTATTGGGCATGTGAATCATTATTATACAAAATTTAAAAAAGAAAAAAAAACAAATGAAAGACTTTGTAGTCTATCAATTTTGCCATAGTTATAGGAGAAGAGCAAGTTCCAATGTCCCTATCAATCTACTACTTGATAAAAGATTTGAACAATTCTATTTTAGCTAAGGATTAAAAAATAAATAAATAAAAACGATCTCATTTGACAAAGCAACATATTTTATTATGAATTTTTAAGCTTTTTAAAGCATATTTTCCATCAACTCTCACTACTAAACATACAATGTAATCATATTGATAGATTTATCCATTTTGTAAAGTTAGTCGGTTGATTATGCTCATCACACAAGATTTACAAGATTTATGTTTAAAAAGTATAAGAAATGGGATTGGATTCTCTCAAGTCTATTATTTGGATTGATGATTAAGTTCAATATATGAGACTATCACTGGTTTACCTCCATTATCTAAAGCATTCATCTTTATTTATGTGTAGTTCGTGATGTAAAATTTTTAATTGATTAGATAATTATAGTCATAAGTTTCTATCGTATTTATTTTTATGTGATTAATATTTGTGAATCAATTTGATTAATCAACATACTCAAGCAACCAAAAATGAGCGAATAGGACCCTTTTATTCATTTTGTTTCTTCATTTGGTTGAAATGTGTTAATTGCTTCTCTTAAAAAGTAGAAGTTCTTGTAAAGAATAAACAAAATGAGATTGAGAGAATATTATGTGGGTGTTTGACAAAACTTTCAAAATACCAAAAGTTGATTTTTAAAAACAAATTTAAAAATATTAAAATAGTAGCTCCTGAGAATGAACTTATAAATAACTTTAGAAATATTTTTTTGCTTAAAATCAGAATCAAAAACTGTACAAAATAAGATAACATAAATTCTGAAGTGTCAGAATATAAAATTTGCTTTTAAAAAGTTTGGAGAAACACCCCACATGAGTTTTTTGGGTTGGTACCAACAATAAAGTTTATTAAATTTGGACAATATATATAATCCAAAGTATTTTTTAAACTCTTGCTTCGTGGTTTGCGTGTGATTTGTTTTCTAACTGATTACCTATTTTTTGAATGGGACCCAAATTGATAGTCACAACCTCCTTCCTTCCGTACAAAATTATTTATCTTTTAATTGATCGATAAATAATATATTTTTGTGAATAATATTTTGAGAATTTTTACACTAATCAAAATATTTCAATTAATTTTTATCTATAAAGTTTTTAAAATCATCAAGAATTATCTATAAATTAAAAAATATAAATAATTTCTTAAGATGTACAAAATAATAAAAATAAACAAACAAATTAAGATAAAATAAGTATATTATACTGCATTACAGATTCATTCATTATAAAGCAGGGGAAAATAATTTAAAAAATCAATAAAACAAGGAGGTAGCTTCTCTGTGGATTTTGGACAACTTCTCTATACAGTGCAAAACTTAAGTATTTTGGATTCTATTTTGAGTCAATTTTGATAATTCAAACCGTTTATATTATATATCTCATTAAAAAATTTAATTTTATATAAAATCACGTTGATATGATACAAATAAATAGTCGATCAATATCAATTATATAAAAATAATAAATTTAAATCATTGTTCTCACATCGATATATTGAGTTATAAAATAGTTCTTAACGAATATTGATTTATATATAATTAACAGACTTTTTTAATCGTTAAAACGGAATTACTTTTAATATTAAAGTATCTCAAAGAACTAAATGTCGGTATCTAACATTTGGACCACATAAAATTGTGTCAAAAAAACACAAACGAAGGGTCTTATTTCCCACGTGGCTCAATTTCCCAAGGATATCTGTCAAACCAATCAAATGGCGTGCTTTTTGAGTCCGGAAAGCTATCCTCATAGCCACATAAAATTCCAGCTCAGATAATGGAATAAATGTAGAAATCTCAGATCAGTGTCTATTGTACGAAATAATATCATGTTAGTGTACTTAAGTTCTGAAGCAGTACCAGAGGTGGAAACCTCCTATAAACTCCGGATCACCCTCATTTGATTAGGGCTTTTAAACATAGGAAAATGATTAAGGGCCGGTTTGGCTGGAGTAATCAAGACCAATAACTTTTTTTGGGGGATAACTTTTTCTCTTCGGCGTTTGGAATGTGAAAAATCCTTCCTTTATAACTTTCTCTCCGGATAACTTTTTCCTTAACGGGAGGATAGATGCGGATAATTTATGGGTGACCCTTACCCTAGTTAAAAATTATCCAAAAGGATAAGGGTGGGGGATAAAGAAAAAAAATATATAAAAAAAAATAAAAAATAAAATATCTAGATATTAAAAAAATATATCTACATATATCTGCATATATAAATATCTAATATAAAGATATTCATACATAATAGATAGATATATAGATATTTATATATGTAGATATATGTGTATGTATATATATATATTTTATATATTTTTTTTTTTTTTAATATCTAATATTTTATATTTTATATTTTATTTATTTCTCTCTCTATATTTTTGTGGCTATCCGGCCCCCCTTACTACTCATTCTAAAAATATCTAAACAAATTAAAAATGGATCCCCTTCCAAAAGTTAAATCCCCCCTGATGTTATCCCCGGCATCCCCAACGCCCCTAAGAAAATAAAAGTGTATTGAAAATGTATAAAATATAAAAAGTCATTGAAAAAAAAAATTGTGAAATGCTCACCTGAAACTTTTGTTTTAATCATTTTTGTAGCTCTTTAATCAGTCATACCTAATAGGCAGTCGTTGAGAAGACCCTTTAACATAAGATATTAACATATGAAAGGATCATTTTACCCTTGATCAAAAATGTTGTTCTAATGCTACTTTTTAGTACACTTTATAATTCTCAATACACCCACCTACCCCTTCCGTACGGTGGCCACTACTGTAGCCCTTGCTATTATCAGCTATCATCAACTACCGCCTCTCTCAAGAGGTGGGATGATTAGGAGGGGGGTGGGGTGGCAACAACCGCGACCACTAGGTAGAAAAGAGAGTGGTTGGGTTACTTGGGTATACTAAAATTCTTGAGGGTACTCTAAAAAAGTTTCTATCTATTTTGGTTAAAGGGTAAAATGGTCCTCCCATAGTAAATGGCCAATCTTGACCCCACGGGACATGATGTATTGCTGATCTAATGCCCTTACTTGAGATTACCAAAGAAAACCACAAGAAAGTTGGAAGTAAATAAAATAAAAAAACAAGAATAAATACAATTGAGAGAGAAAAAGAAATGTCATGTGTCGAACGAAGAAGTATCAACCCCAAGGTCCCCAAGTAGCTTTTTCTTTGCTTTTTGTTCTTCGCCTCTTTCAGCGGCGAAAGAGTATCAGAAGAAAAAAAAGGGAAAAAATCCCACCTCTTTAACAACCACACTTCAACTCGTATGATCTAAGAAAATATCTCCGATACCCATTTTGGTTTGTGTGCCCAATTCTTCATTTACTTCGCAAATCCAGTTCATATTCTGGATTTTCCCAAGAAAGTAGTGGGAAAACATAGAACATGGCTTCGGGAGGCAAAGGCACCGCATACCCTCAACCAAGCTCATGCTCATCTTCAGGCACAGCAATTTGAGAGACCTGTGGCAAAGTCATTTGCTCAATACACTGTTGATGCTCGCCTTCACGCCGTGTTTGAACAATCCGGTGAGTCGGTAAGTCGTTTGATTACTCACATACTCTGTTAAAACGCACCACACAATTCGGTCCCAGAACAACAGATCACATGTCTATTTGTCAAAAATCAAAGAGGAGGGCATATTCATCCCTTTGGTTTATGGTTGCTGTTGATGAAGCACTGTTAAGGTAATAGCTACAGTGAAAATGCACAAGAAATGTTTGGTCTAATGGTGTCAAAGCAATCGTCCACCCTTGATAAGCAAGAGATTCTACAATTGGGACTGATGTGAGAACACTTTTGACCCCTTCAGTGCAGTTTTGCTTGAGAGGGGCATTTGGGGCAAGAGAAATCACTCTTTGAACCCAATTTTGATTCATTCTAAAAATTCTAATTCTAGGTAAGCCCTTTACGTCGATTTTTTGCATAGGGATTGATGTGGGAGTTGTGATTGATTTGGGAGCCTGCAAGGAACAGAAATCCTGCCGTCTTTGCCGGGGCTGTGCCGTCCCAGAACTCGCGTGAAGCGATTTCGCATTTGCAGTCGCTTCCGGGTGGAGTATTAGCTTTGGTGTGATACTGTGTTTGAGAGTGTGCGGAGCTAACTGTTATGAACAGGGTTATGGTGTATAAGTTTCATGAGGATGAGGCATGGTAGGTTGGTGACTGAGAAGTAAGAGGCCGGATTTGGAACCCTATATTGGGTTGCACTATCCTGCGCAGCACTTCCCTTCCGCCAGGCATCGAGATTTTTGTTTAAACAAAACCGGGTTAGGATGATTGCGGACGCCACGCCTCATCAGTTCGAGTAATCAGGATGAGGCGCTTATGGCAGTCATCTGTGTTATAGGTGGTTCGAATCTCTTCGGGGTCCTAATGGTTGATCATGCCAGTTACATGGCTAACAGGGCTAGATTGCCTTCTTTTAGTCCATGGCCGTTATAACTAACAGTAACGTGATGAAGCTTGCTGGAGGACGAAGCTCGATGAGGTTTGGGTTTTGGTTTGTTGTCATCACAATTCCGATCGGTGCATCCCGTTCCCTCTCCGTTTGATTGTTGAGTTTTCTAATGCAGGGCCTTTGGATCTTTCCAATTGAAATGGATATTTGCACTTAATTAGCTTCGCAGATTGTCAGAGAAGCATGTTTGAGAACCCCCTCTATTATAGTCGACAGTTAGTATGTGACATTGCTTGTTCGTGACTCGACTAATGGGATTGTTACTAAAGCCCAATATAATGGAAAAAAACATAGTTTAAGTGTGACGGGCTTGCACTTCTATTACCAGGGGAATTATTATCCCGTAGGGGTGAACCACCCCCCCCCACTGGAAGCACAGATTAAGGATATTGTGGGGTGGTGTAGCCTCCATGGGGATCAACTGGTTTGAGCACTGACAGTTTGGGTGATGCTGGGTACCCTGGTGCAGGTTCCCTTGGTGATGCAGTGTGTGGTAGGGCTGTGCTTATATTACTTCAAAGGATTTCTTGTCTGGTTTTCGGTCCCACACAGCAAAAGATATGAAGTGGGGCGCGTTGCAAAACATCACCAGATGGACAAAGATGAGGGCAAGAATGCATTCCACGTTCGTCATTCAAAGGGCATTTGGAAGTGGTTTAAGAGCCGCAGTTTGCGTGGGGACATTGTGGAATGGAGCAATTCATTCTTTGCAGCTATCTGCGAGATCGTTTAAGGATGCTGAGGTAAGCAATGCTAAGGCTGTGATAAATGCCCCGCCTGGGAGTTAGAGTGCCAAGGCATAGATGAATCAGCTCTGTTGCCCGAGAAAGAAATGGTTAGGTTGATAGAGACTGCAACTGACGCCCATATTTGCTGTGGACAGTGCTGGACAGTGCTGGAAGCATTAAATGGTTGGAATGCAAGGGTGCCCAGAGTTGACGGGGGATTATGGTTGAGGAGGGGCTAGCAAGCTATGGGAACATCTTTGGTCATGATCTCGTTTATAAGGAGTCGGAAGCAAGAAGAAGAAAAGAAAGAAACAGTTGGACAGCTTTTTTATGTAATGCTCTGAGAGGTGGTTAGTCCCATACATTAACATTTATCGTTTTCCTCTCTCTAGAAATGTTAATGAATATTTATTTTCCATCGGTTCACTGAAAGACTGAAATCCTCCTACAATAGGAAATCATGAAGAATTGGAGACAAAAAATACAAAGAAAAGAAAAATAGTAATTGATTTCATCAACTAAATGGTCCCTATCTTGGATTTGATCAAGATTGACTTAATTTCAATTCTTATCAATGTTGGCTTATTTCGATTCTGCATAATTCACGTTAATATCACGATCAAATGCCTGCTAAATTGGTACATGAATAAGAATAACATGATTTATGATGCTTGCTGTCATTTGATTTTAATGCGAGAACTTAAATTGCATGTAAGAATTTGAAAACCTCAAAAGAAAAAAGATTTAAGTTCACCAATCATTCTATGTTTCTTTGGTTGGGGGAGGGGTCATGGGATAATTTCTATGCATAATTTATTTAGGTTACCAAGAATTTTAAAGATGCCTTTGTATACCATTGCTTATCTGTGATTTGAAATTGGTCATTTTATTTTATTTTCTGATAAGTTGGAACTGGTCATTTTATAGGACATGGAACTAGGACATTGACTCAGATGTTCAGTGTCGAACAATGTCGAGGTACAAGATGGTTCCTAGTGTCCAACATGGCAATGCATAAAATAATCTATAAAATATAGGTCACCTTACCAGAGGTTGATTTTCCTTGGGTTTTTCTTTTTGTCAAAAAGCAAATAAGCAAAAAGGACACAACTAAGTTATCAAACGTTGGTGCTTAACAATTGTCGATCGTGTTATGGTGTGGGTTCCAGTATGGGAATCAGCGTTTCTGACACAAGTGGGGTTTTGCCTATCTACTACATCTCTCTGACCATGCTGAGAAGCGAGAGCCGTCAGCATTGGTTTTGACCTTATTGATAGAGGCAAGATGACTGATGTAGTTTGGTTGGAGGTTCCGACAACTAATCATAGATGTACCAAAATAACAACACAGATTAAGGCCGAGCTATGCAAAAATAAGAATTTGAGACTGATTTATACTAAATCCAGCAATGAAGACTCAAATTTCACGAGCTATGAGACTGAAAACCAAGCTCTAAAAGGTAGCAGTAGAACAACAAGGCTACAATAAAACACTTAAAATTCAAAATTTAAATTCCTCCAAGACACTTCCTTCAAAAGGAATATTACAACCCCTTTTATAATAGCTAAGAATGTTACTTTATGGTGAAGTACCTAGGGAAAAAAACTACAAAAGAGCAAGAAGATGACAAGTGGCAAATAGAAAAAACTACAAAAAAACAAGAAGATGACAAGTGGCAAATATACAGTCACAAGATTTTAAATTAGATGACAACGTACTTGCAAGAAGCTTAAAACATCCATCTCAAAAGGGGTTACCTTACCACTAAGAAAGCTAATAAAATAAACCTAATGACAAGAGGTAGTTAATTAAAACTCAAAACAATTCCAGCTTCTTAAATCTTTTTTTTTCCCTTCTTCTAAAGATGAGTAGACCGATTCCCCCATAAGCTTGGATTTTCATCGCATTAATGACTTAGTATTGGCTTTAACAGTGTACAAATAATGCATTGTGATCTGATTTTGGTGGCACAAGGTTTAGTGGTACTTTATGTAATATATATTAAATACTAAAGATAATCGTGCCACACTGCCGATGCTCTTTCACGATAATTGAACTGATACAGGCGAAGAAGATAAGAATGTAGAAATTAAACTGAAGACATTTGGCTCTGAACAACATAAGAAGGCTGTTTTTGTGGTGGTCAATGCTGCTCTAGGCATGATTATGCCCGCCATTAGTCGGATGTATTGTGTGTTGTTGTGGTGCTTCGTTGGCAGGACGTACTGGTCATTTAACGTGTTCAGGACAAGTTCATCAATATACAAGGTGATTACAGGCTATTGTGCATTAGTCCCAACCCTTTGATCCCACCATATTGCTTCAGATGAGAATACTGTGCTCCGAAGGAAACACAGCCATGGAAAGCTCACTGGGTGGCCCAAGGGAAATCATGGGGAAGAGTTGGTCGGAGAGAGGATTTTTGGAGTTGTTGTCGGCTAAAGGGGCCAAGATCCTTTGACAAAATTTCGATTGATGTCTTGCACAATGCATTGAGGGCAGGATACAGACAAGTTCCCCATTTTCGCCTCTTTGACCGAAATGGAAAGTGTGTTGTGCAAGCTCTCTTGGACGGCAAACAGAGGGTATATGGATGGACCAGATTATGGAGCCTTCTGATTTCAGTGCAGATTTCCTAGTCCTGAACTGCAGCAAGGCTCTGAAAGTCCAGAGAGAACAGGATGGAAAAGAATTGCTTTGCAAGGATTAAAGAGTTGGCTTACATTTGCCAGGAAATAAAGAATCCACTAAGTGGTATACGCTTTACTAATTCACTTTTGGAGGCGACAGACTTAACCGAAGATCAGACGCAGTTTCTTGAGACAAGTGGTGCTTGTGAGAAGCAAATGCTAAAGATTATAAGGGATGTTGATCTGCAGATTATTGAAGACGGGTTAGTTTCTTTGAAACTTATTTTGCTCACTAATAGACTTCAATTATAAAGTTGAGATGCTTGAAGCAATGCATTCTTTTTTGGTCCTTACGGAAGGTGTTTTAGTTCAGGTTCTTTTCATGTCCACTTGAATTGCTATCAAATCTATTTTATACTTTTTAGACCAGTTTAAAGCAACACTAGATCATATATTGCAATTATAAATATCAAAGAAATGCTTTTGATGAATGGGTGGCAACTGTGAGATCTAACCAATCATCATTTACGTTCTTCCCTTTCTTATCCATGGGTTTTGGCTCATTACTTTATGTCTTCCTCTTGCCCCTTCTTGAAAGCCGTCTTAGTACCACCCTCTGTTTACTGCAGTTTAGACTGTTGCCATTAATGCATTAACTATTTATAATCCAATCCATGCTTTAAATCACTAGATGTATCTTATTTTGCAATTGTGCTCAGATTATGTCATCTGCTGTGATTGCGCCCAGTCATCAACACCGCACACACTAGCACGTGTTTTATTTGTAGAAGTCTTTACGTCAAGGAACTATTAGCAGTGTTTTATTTGTTTTATGTTAAGAAAACAAGTATTGTTGCTCTGCAGTACTATTTTGATTTCGTACTTAGTTCTCTCTTCGATGTTCACTGATTTATACAAGGTTTAGAGCTTGTTTAATTAGTTTTTTAATCAACTGCCCAGCATTATTTTGGTAATGGTAAATGCAGCAAACTAATTTTTTGATTGTCTTCTGAAAGTAGTTCGTTGGATCTTGAGAAGACGGAATTCTTAGTTGGGAGCGTCATAGATGCTGTTGTTAGCCAAGTAATGATATTGCTTAGAGAAAAAGGGCTACAACTAATCCGTGATATACCAGAGGAAATCAAAACATTGGCTGTTTATGGTGATCAAGTGAGAATTCAGCAGGTCTTGGCTGATTTCTTGTTGAATATGGTGCGTTATGCACCTTCTCCAGATGGATGGGTAGAGATTCAAGTTCGACCAAGACTCGAGCAAATTTCTGGTGAATCTATCCTTCACATTGAAT
Organism: Actinidia chinensis; assembly: GCA_009663005.1. NCBI lineage: Eukaryota > Viridiplantae > Streptophyta > Magnoliopsida > Ericales > Actinidiaceae > Actinidia > Actinidia chinensis. Next base: position 7,781,907 of record CM018907.1, on the reverse strand, counting down.
TCAGGTATGCCAGCCTTACAATGCTTTCAATCTATGTTGCTTGGTCTCTCCTAAAAATAAAAGGTACCCGTGTCGGACACTCGACACCCAGATATGAGATACGCGTCCGATATTTTTACTTGGACACTCACCTAGGAATTGCATTTAGTAACTCAAGTTCACAAAAGAAATATGCTAAAACTATCAAATGTGCATGAAATGTATTATGATTCTTTACCCAGGAAAATAAAAGAAATATATACTACGAAATATGAATATTTCGGCGTGTCCATGTTTCCTCAAAATAGGAATCGGATGACTTCGACACTTAGACATGTACCCACACCTGACACCTGTACTCGAGTCCATGTAACATAACTTGCAATGCCATTTGTCATGTTGTGTTGATTGCTTTAATATTTTAGTAGGAAGAGAGATTATTTGGCGGTAAATTAGTCGTTCTTCTTTATGATATTATAACGTAGCAATTATTTTTTATTTGTTTTCTTTCTGTTCTTGACTGCCAAAATCTAGGATGAAAATATTATTTGGCATTGTTCCTTTTCATATGGAATACAAAATCCATGGGGTTAAATGTCAATTATTCTTCCCTTGAAACTTACTAAAAATTTATCCATCTTTTGGATCTGATGATTTCTTAATTTTGGAATCTTAGTTGGACTAAATCATCTGTCTTGCTGTTGGGTTGACTTGGTTATTATATTATTTAATATAATGTTTTAAATTGAAGGGTACCATCTTCTTGTGATCACACGTTAACGGTTTGGATCTGGCGTGCATGATGTAAATCGTTAATGGTTTGAATGTGGTAATTGAAATGAATCAATTTTTGCTGCTTAGAGTTCGCCCTTATGACGAGGACACAGTTTGTTATTATTGTCTCGCTTTCACTTCTTTACAGCTCGCAAGGGGGACAATAGGATTTTTATTTTGTATGCTGTATGTTGCTTCTTCAGTTGAGCTACTTTTGCCTCTGGAAATCAAAACTTTACTTTTGGAAAACTAAAAATCAAGGTTCCTAGTTTTTGCTGCTAAGAAACTTCCACGTATTTCCTACTTGAGCAGCAAAAGCTTGGAACTTATCGGTTGTTTTGCTCAGGTCATTACAAGTTCTGGTGGGATCAATAATTGAGATATTTGAACTTCCCATCTCTGTAGAATCACCCATAGAAGTTGCCTCTTGGTCCAACATTTACATTAACATTTACTTATTAGAATTTTAAGTAGGATGCATGGAAAAATTTAGTGTGGGACAGTTAAGCTACCGAGGGAATGTTTTGGTTGAATCGATTTTGCGGAACATATTGTCACTATCATAATGCAGCAGGCTGCTAGCTCTTAAACCTCTTTGTTGTGGGTGATAATATGTCTTTGCTACTCTTTTTTTTCTGGGCTGGAGGTCACCATTAGCTGATGATATGGAATGAAATCAAGCATTATCAGAAGTTGTGAGAGAGAATAGATTGATGAAGAGAGGAAACCATAGCACTAGTTTCCTTAAAATTTTAGCACTAGCCGTTGTCCGATGAGTTTAGTTTAACGATATAGGAATATGAGTATCCTAAATAATGCCAAACAGATCTTTGAAGTTCGGTTAATATTTTCAATTTTTTGAAATGGGTTTGAGTGGGCTATGTTCACACGTCAAACATTGATTCTTCTCCTTGTTCTCTTGATTTATGTTTTACTACTGTACACTTTTATTGATATGTCTCTATCGTTAGTAGTTGTACGTCAGGTTACAGAAAACTTAAACGAGTACTTGAAGTCTGAAAACTATTTACATGCTTTCAGTTTGCTCTTGCCAAGATCTTGAAATCTTCTTTTTTTAAAAAAAAAAAAAAACTTTTTGAGACGTTATACTTTATTGATGTGATAGATAGAATTAACATCTGTGTTTCTGGTGAAGGATTGTCTGCCCTGGTGAAGGTCTTCCTCCTGAACTCGTTCAAGACATGTTTCATAGTAGTCGATGGGTAACTAAGGAAGGCCTAGGGCTTAGCATGTGCAGAAAGATTCTAAAGCTTATGAATGGTGAAGTCCAATATATTAGAGAGTCGGAAAGATGCTATTTTCTAATATTCCTCGAACTTCCCATGCCTAGGCGGCGCTCCAGGAGTGTTGACTAGGTTTTTGGCATTACGGACTCACAGAAGTTAGAAGCTTGGCAAATTCAACTGGAGACAAGGTCTCACACGTGCTAAATCCTGATCCTAATTCGGCTGGTGGGCATTCGGTTATACTAATTATAGTTCACTTAACCATTTCGGACTATCGTTCGGGCCTGCTGTCTGCCAACACTAATTCAAGATTTCAAGAAACCACACGCGAACTAAAGGTTCATTTCTATTGTAACCACAATACTCTGATCACACGGTTGGCATATACATTATGTCAGCTAGATATTCATATGTTGCGCTACCGTGAGTTGTACGTTGTACGTCGAGGACCGAGATATCTATATTTGAGGTTTTCATAAGCTTCCATGGCCTGAATAAGGTTGATTGGGTCTGTAAGTGGATTGGGTGGCCTCATCTTAGACGTATACTATTTGTACTATAGCATTTGTAAACTATCTTCTCAAGTTTAGCAGACTACTGTATAATAAATACTGCTTTTAGGGATACTTCCCTGAAAAGCTCATTTTTAATGCCCTTTTCACTCTCTAATAAAGCTACTATTACTCCAGTTGTTTGACATTATTGAACATGATATTCTGGTAATCTGATTTATATGAGCTTTTGTTTGCTCCTCTCTCTCTCTCAGAATGTTTGTTGAAGGATTGAGGATTGAACTCTGCGAATCAGTTGGTTTTAGGTCCTGAAGATTTGATTGGGAAATGCATTTTGTGGAAGATGGAGAAAAACGGGGCCAATTTTACTTCGGTCGTGTTCTTAAATTACAAAGCAGAAAGGTATTTGACTTTAACATATTTTAATTGTCAGCGTTAACGAGTCTGAATCTGATGATGGATGACATTGGTTTTGGGACTGTTCTGAGTATAAGCTTGTCAAATTTGACGACATATTCGAAGTTTTATTTCAGAACTCACAAAGCACCACCTAGTAAGCATAATAATCGCAATTGAAAATGATACATTAGCACTCCCAACAAGACGTTTAATCCGAAATTTGTACAATCTTTCTGTGACCACGAGGCAAGAAGCCTATCCCATTCTCCAAATGGAGAAGTTATGCAATGGAATACAAATGTTGCAAGTGAAATAAGCACGTTGCTTAAATGGAAATGAACATGGAACTCGATAAGTGAAAATAGCTACGTGAACATGAAAGCGTATAGCATGTTAACAATTCTCCATGATGATCGAATACGCCAAATACTATTGGGGTTAAAAGGCATTCTAGCGAAGCAAGTACCGAATGGCAGCAACAGCATCACCTTTGTGCTCGCGTAAAGTTCTTTCAGCAATCTTCTTGTCCAGCTGTTGAAGAAAACTATATTAAAAGCCTGAACAAAAATCAGAAGTTAACGATTTAAACCGCACCAAGATATAAAATGGACCTCACCTCTAGTTCGTTCACAATTATGTCGACATCAGCTGTGTTGATCTTGACTGCAGCCAATTCTTTCTCCCTGCAAGGAACCATATACAATTATCATGTTTATTTAAGATGGACTCACTTACAATAGGCGGGACTGCAACAAAAATGTGAGTCATATGAATAGCTAAAAGTGAAAAATGTGTTTTTTCCGAGAAATTTTATGGGGCAATCGCCTTTCAGAAAGTCCAAAATCAATAGAATCAATTCAGTTGAGTGCTGAAAACTACGTCAAATATGGTATAAAGCATTGTTAGTTCACCACCCCCCACCACCCCAAAAAAAGAGAACATAATGCATCAATATATTCCTAAGAAAACTATGGAATATGGGGAAAATGTAAGCATCAATAACAAATCCTACAAACTTGACGTGTAAATGGCAGTTGAAGATAATGCAAGTTTTGCAATATTGTCAACTGTTACCTAAACTACCATTTTTGCATATTAATGACATACAATATGATGAGTTGTTGCAGCAAGCCTTGACAAGCTAATCTCAGTTTCATCTACGTTTTTTTTATTTGACCCAATAAAGTCTAAACCACATCAGCAATGTTTATATGTTACTAGAGATTGTATTGTTTTTCAGATGGTGGCGGACCAGAGGTCGATTACACAGAAGTGACTTCAGAACAAACAAGAGAAACAAGGAATGGAGAAACTTAAACACAAAAATAATCAAACGAAGAAGCCATCCTATCTAAACATTGTGGCACACAATTCCCCCTTTCCGAATATTAATGAAAAAATTGATCGAGTCTTGGTCTTGGACAGACTGGATGATATGGAATTAACCACATAATGTTCTATCGAAAACTTATTCTTAACTAACATGTCAATCATCATGAAGTTATTCAATTAGGTTCGCATATAGACAATACTTGGGAACTGAAAAGCTCCATCTGTGAAATCTAAAACAGTCGTCTATCTAATAGGAATTAAAAGAAACGATCGAAGTAACAAATAGTGCTCCTCAACAAAATACAAATTAATTATGTGTCAGGAACCAGATTTGGCATTTATTCACTATCATAAATTCAATATATGCTCAAGATCAGTAATAAGATCAGAAGTGAGGAAACCTCATTGTCTACCAATGACTCCATGTCCTCATCTCATAATAATTTTTATTGTAATAACCTGGAATGCAAATTTGCATCAATGACTTAATACCTTACTGCTAAAAGATGTTAGATAAATTCCATTTCATACTATTGGCACCAAGTGGCTATATGCGGTGCAGCAGTAGAGATTCCTAATTTATAATAACACTTCAAAAGACTTTGAAAACCTCCAAATAAGTAAAGAGAAAAAAGAAGGGGTCACACCAAATTTCTTTAGAAGGAAAGCATTTTCAGTTAGTGAACTATATGTTTTCACTAATTTGACACCATAAGCAATGTTCCTCTCTCCAGAGATTGTAAAAGTTATGTTAAAATAATTACCCAGACGTAAACTAAGTCAAGTCAGATAGCAATTTATATAGAGTTACAGACCCTAGTCAGGGAATACAACTAATCTGAAACGAAGGGGGTAGCCTCAAGCACGGATACAGACATGGGACACTGACACGAGACGGACCTGCGAACACGTCATTTTTTAAAAAATTAGGACACAGACACGTCGAAAATCCGTTGTATAAAATATATTGAATATATATTTTTATATAATAAATAAAATAAGTTAAAATTTTTTATTATGCAAAATAAAAAGGAAAAACATAGCAAATTAGATTTAATCTAAGTTCAATTCATCTCATAAAGCGCATTAGACTAACTAATACAATAAGCTTATTATAAAAAAATAAATGAGCATTATATCCCCACATTTAGCACATAAAGCAAACCAAAGTGAAGTCAAACTAATTGCAAAGTTCGTGACTCGTTATCCTTCCTTATTATTGTTGTGATCTTAGAAGCACATACGACCACGGACACGTATGTTCGGAGGAAGGACACGTGTGTCCGTGAAGTGTCCTCAACATGTTTGATAATACAAAAAATAATTAAAAATGGACATGTCAAGCGCCGTGTCCAAGAGTGTCTAAGAAGTGTTGGTATCCAATACGGATACAGCGACTAATTTGAAGTTTCCGGGCTTCAAGGTCAATGGTGATGCGACCTCTTCGTCTAATCATGAAAACGTGTACCCAATAGTCTATCTGTATCATTGAAAGGGTCCATAAAATGAGAAAGATAATTTGAATTTAACATTGGTACACCGTTTTTGTCATCACCATCTCATGGTTTTTCTTACGAATTGTCCATCAAATCCTCTTAATCCCTTGCAAAATTTTGTTCCAATGTGCATCTCTTATTACAAACAACTTGGATGGTGGACTAGTTGTAACATGGCTCCATAAGGGAGATGAAAGTCATCTTTAGAAAAGATCAGGTGAAACTAATCTAAATTGCCTACCCTTGCCACTCTACAATGGTTGATCAGAGAGAGAGAGAGAGAGAGAGAGAGAGATTGCCATCAATTGATATGTTTCCATTGCTAATCTTATCAAGCAAAACCATATAAGAAGTAAGAACAATTGTTTATAATTCTACTGACAGACAGTCCTTCCTGGACACATGTTCAACAAAAATAGTTGAGAATCTTCAGATAACTCTAGTAATCGACTCCTTCTCATATCATTCAAAATTCATTTTTTCTATTTCCTTTATCAAAATCAGCAAAAAAGCAAAGAAAAAAAGGGCAATTCATAGACATACATACCTCATTCTCATAGCATTCAAGTCAGCTTCCTTAGCTGCATAAATCGACGCCATAGCCTACCACACATCACCACAATAATTAGCATCTCATTGGAACAAATCCCTGTAACTAACACGCATACCTTATTCATTCTTAGCCGAAATGAGTTTTGTGAATTTCAAAACATCTTTTTAAATTTTTTTCCTCAAAAATAGTTCTTTTTTTAAAAAAAAATATCAAAAAAAAAGTTTCAAAAATCATCAACCAAACAAATTCTTAAAAATTTTTCTGCAAAACTAATTCTGAAAAAAAACAAAAAACGATACAGAGCCTAAATTTTGTTCCCTGATATAGTATTTATACAGTCAAATTTACGGAAACAAGAGAAAATTTGTTCCTTCATATAGTGTGTAAACAATAGTTACCTCTTGAACGCGAGTAGAATCGAGCTGACGATCTTCGACATGGTCGGTAAGCTTGTCGAGTGCTTTACTCTGCTGTTGCAAGTCCTTCGAGTCCTCAACTCTCTCGATCCCTTCGTCTCCACCCTCCATTTTTGTGTTGTTTCCTGCTCTCTCTCTCTCTCTCTCTCTCTCTCTTCGTTCGTAGGGCAGTTTACAGACTAGGGTTTTTCCTCGGCCCAATGAAACGTGACCCCGGACCGAACTCGAACCCGAACCCGGAGGTCAATACCCAGAACTAACACGGCCGGTTCGGATCGGGTGTTTTAATGGATCCATGTGTTGGGCTGAATCATTTTATTGGTGTTCTTTTTTTTCTTTTTTTCTTTTCTCCTCTTCTCTTCTATCTTTCTGTTTTGTTTTGGGGGCCAGGTTCTATTTTTTATTTTAAGTGAAATTTTTCCGTCTATTTAGTAAATCTTTACATTTCTTATTCATCTTGAAGAACTGGAAATTTAAAAGAAATGGAATCATTTTTTTCATTTAATTCTTTTGAATAGAAAATGTACAATGAAAAATATACAGAAATTGTATGCATAATCTAGATTCAAATTCTGACTCTAAGACCCACATTTTCGACAGGTCTAAGCCCTTATGCATTTGTAATTCTGTTTTGTGTATATATATTATTTCTCTTTAACTCGTGGACTCTATTAGTAACATTACAACCTAACACTATAATTACATCATTTGTATGTGTCTCATATCGTACTCAATGCGTAAAACTATCACAATCACATCATTTGTATGTGTCTAATATCGTACTTGGTGCACAAAACTTTTAATTTGAGTAAAGTCTCTGGAAGATATTACAAGAAAGCTATTCAAATTTTTTAACCATGTGTAATTCTACTAAAATATGTGGTAGCATCAAATTCATTGTTCTCTTCATTAGCCAAAACATTTACCATTAGCAATTTTTCAAGGAGATTAATAAATTTTTCCATAAGGAAGTTCACATAAGAAATTCAGAGTGCTTTAAGATATACATTCACGGGAATAGGAAATAGAAAACTTATTCATAAATTACTGTAACATAACAATTGAAATAAATACACATAGAAGTCACCAATAAAAAACAATTCCAAAACTTAAGCAACAAGCTAGGTAAGCAAAAAAATCTCCACAGAATCCGCAACAAATTACAAAAAAAACTGTGTTCAGATACCACAAAATATGAACCTATTCTTTCCTCCACCAACAAGTTGATTTTGTCAAGTTCTCTAAATTTGTTAGTTTTGGCTAAGATTAAGTTTTTGGTAAATTCATCCAAAGATTTTAAGGCTCATAATTGTTTCTTCATTTTTGGAATGGTGTTTGGTTGAAGGGAAAATTGTATGTGACTAATTCGAGCTGGAAAATTAGACCAGGAAGGCTTATCAGTTCTCACAATTGGTATGTTCTGTTTCAGTAGTTTTCTTTCTATTACTGTTAGCTATTTGTTAGTTGCCCATGGCATTGGATTCCTCCAAATATGGGTCAGGCTTGTGAGTTTTTGGCTTGGATCAAATTTGATCAACTAACCATTGGGCGGATGTCGAGCAGATGTTTCTAATTAAAATCGACCAACCATAATTCGGTTGTCAGTCAATTCAATTTTGCAAGTTTGACGTATTTTGACCAACTTTAACTAATTGGACTCGTTTTAGACTTCCTAAACTCTGTTTTGGCAGATTTCTTGTTGGTTTTGGAACTTGATTTGGTTAGGACTTGTTTTGGGGATTAATTAGTTTAGGAAGAATTCTTTAACTATAAATTTGGAAAGATTCTCTCTTCTTCGATTGGACTTCTTCGAGGTTCCGTTTAGAGCTTTCTTGTGGGGACTTGATGACCTTTGAGTTTTTGGAAGAATTTCTTAGTTCCTTTGGTGCCCCAATGGGGGACTTTAGTTGGATCTTTGATCCGTTTGTAGACCTTTGGGTATTTGGTGAAACTTTGAATTTGTTAGTAGAGTTTCGCTCTTTGTGTGATCTTTGATCTCGTCGGTTTAGAGAGGTTTTTCGGTTTGGTTCCAATTAGATTTGGGAGATAATTTATATTTTGGGTTTTGTGAGGCTTTTGGAAGAGATTTTTTCTACATAATTTTCTTTCGTAGCTCTTTAGAGTATTCATATGATTTCTAAGTGGAAGTCTTTACTCGTTTGACTATCCATAAACATATAGGCACATCGCCAAATGATATAAAATTTGGCCTCTTTCGTTTTTGTTTTAATATTTTCTTTTTTATTTGTTTGTTTTTGTATTTCAAATTTGTTTAGTATTTTTTTTCAATATTCGTAGCTATCGTTTGATTGTATTTTTTGACGCTTTCGCACAGGCCCAAATTTGGAAATCAATATATTTGGTTTATATGTCAACTCTGTCCAAAGATCTATGCAAGTTGATAGAACGACTTAGAGGCTGTAAACACCCTCATTTATGTGTACGCATCAAGAAATTTAGGTAATGGGTAAAATTTATTCTACAGTCAAATTTGAACAACCAAAAATTATAAAATAATATTTTTTTTTAGTAAAAAACCATTCACATACATCATAAAAAAAAAAAAAAGAGAACACTACCATCTCTGAATTTGGACAACCAAAACAAATATAAAATAATATTTCTTACTAAAAAATTAAAATACTGCAATCTTTGAATTTGGATTTGAAATATTCTCTGAATTTAAAAATAAGTTATACAGAATAACTAGATTTTGTAACTTATTCAAATGAATTTAAATCATTTATTTTAAATTTTAATTTTTTTTCTTATAATAGCACTGCTATGAAATATAGATAAATGAATAAGATTCATTTCGCGGTCAAATTTGGATAACCACAAGACAAAAAGCATGGGGCTTTCCAGTGTTCATTCACTTAGAATCCCTGTACTTTTATCAAGTTTTCACTTTAGCTCTTCTACTTTGTGATCATGACAGTAAACTCCCTAACAGGTTAAGTTAAGTCGCAATTGGGTCGACCAACAGAAATATGCATGCATGCTGCACATGGCATTACGCACGATTAAAAGTGAAGGGATCGAAGGGAGATTTTGTGAAGATAAATGGGTCTAAAATGAGATTTTGGTTAAAGTATATATTACTGGTAATGAAGCAAGAAAAATGTCACGCGTGGATCATATATACAAATTATCATGGGCGTAATAAAAGACAAGATGAATAGAAATGTGTCATTGCAACTTGATGTAAAATGTAAGAGATTGGCTTTCATAAAATACAGTGGGTTTGGACTATCTGTTTTGACCTTTTGATCTTTGATGAGGCATGAGGGTTTCGTATTGATCTCGTATTGATGGGTCCAAGCTCTAAATTAAGTACTGTGAATTCATTCCCACATTCGTAAAGATGAAAAAGTACTGTCATAGAACGGCGATGGGGCGTGGTATTTTGGTTACCGGCACCGCCCCACCTCTCTACTTCTAAATATGCAAGTCACATCTACTAAGGCGGAGCCACATGCCCTCTCTTAACTTTTAAAGAATTGCAATTTAGCCTATAATTATTAAACGTATTTCACTTTGATCCACTAAAAAATAATATTACATGTGCCTTTCAATATTTGTATACTTATTTTTTTTTATAAACAAAATCCTATCACTTCCAACTTCTATGTCACCTTATGTCCACTAAGACATATCAGTTTTGGTTGAGTTTGATCAAAAAAAATTATGAACATCAATTTTGGAAATGACTTTGAAAATTGAGAATAATTTTTTTAATGTGAAGAGTGAAATTGTAGACCGCTCGTTTCATTTAAGTAATATACACATCATTAATTATAATTAAGTTGTTGAGGTTTGATTTTGAATTTGACATATCCAATTCTTGAATTTTTAGTGCCCCCTCAACCAAAATCTTGGATCCGCCACTGCATCTACTTACAGAGTCTAAGAATTATTTGGCTTTTATATTTGAGAACAGGATAAATTTGAGGTGAGATGTTTGTTAAATAAAAGAAGACGTATGAGAAAAAACAAACATGTACCCAACCCGTCCCGCTGTCATTCCTATCCAAACCCAAAGCAACCTCAGTCCAAATAGGGAAAGCTCAAATATTAATGAGGTGGTTTGGGAAGAATCAGATGACAACTAATATTGAAGTTTGACATTGCACATATGAGTAATGCATTTAGCATTATGTGATAATAGGACTGATACTGAAAAAAGGAGAGAGAGAGAGAGAGAGAGAGAGAGAGAGAGACTTCAAAGCTCATCCATATGTAGCTGTACAATATACCAAGAACTGGTTCTGATGCCTAATGGTAGTACATTTTCTGCATTAAGTGTGCACATGCAGCTTAAACCATACACGGCAATGAATAACTGGTGATTGGTCTCATGTACACAACCAAAACAGGCAAAAAAAAAAGAGTTAAATATACAAATGGACCCTTAACTATGCGGTCTATCTCACTTTAGTCCTCCAGTTTCGGTTTTAAAAATTTCATCCTTAAAAATATTAATGGTCCAATTTCAAATGCCGTCAAAATTGATGTGCGCTTTGTGTCATTTCGATTCTCAAGATTATCAAATTTTGTTAACTCTATCCCTAAATGTTGCAAGGCAATGTTTGGATGATATGAATTTGGAGAAAATGTCTAAAGCATTCAAACACGTCAATGAGACTACATCACGTTTTAGTAATGAATTATTTTTAATAAGTTTTTAATTTAATTCTAAATTTTGTGCAGCCACACAATTTTAAAGTATTTGGGATAAAATTGGCAAAATTTATAATTTCGAAACCAAAGTAACACGAAATAAATAATTTGCAGATTGTTGATGCATAACGTAAATATTCTCGTTAGCAATTTATGGACTACCCTATGATTTTGATTTAGCACCAATCGTTATGAAAACTTTATAGAAGAATCGACCTCCCTCCCATTTTGATGGCCCATGAAAACATTGACTCCATCGCTGTACAATGAACTAGTGATACCTATGATAAATTTCACGCGCTTTGCTTTGACATTTTGATGTGCTCACTGCTCATGGAATTGTGCAGTTCAGATTGCAACGTATGGCATTATCCTCCGCCTCCACCTTTGATAAATTTCACGCGCTTTGCTTTGACCACGACTTTCAAGTCATAATCAGCACAACGAATGCCAAAACCAATATCCCTATGCACCCTATGGGGTAGTGGATTAGCTAATGTGAATGAGGAAATCGAAAATAGACATACGTGGTGCCGTAATGGAGGTAAACGTGTTATAAAATGTGTTTTTTTTTATTTGTAAAACAGAAAGTTAGGAAAACGTGAACAAAACTTTAATTTTGTGTAGCACAAAAAAGAAGAGAAGAAAGAATAGAAAATGTAAATAAAATAACTTGAGGATGCAGAATTTGATTTGGTTGAGACCAGAATTAAATTTAGTGTCCTTAAGTCGTTAACGACCCGCATTTGGTACTTACATAATATGTCGTGCGACCATAGGATACAACAACTACGATCTTTGGATAGTAGTACTCCAAATCAGAAGATCACGTCG
>CM018907.1:7757185-7762185 GCA_009663005.1 Actinidia chinensis | reverse complement strand
GGGAAATGTTTTAATCTTTGTTTTGGTTGGATTCATTGTTATTCTTTGGAATTGATTTTCATGCATAGACTCATTATTATCTAAATCTTCTTTATGTTCTTTGAAATGGTTATTCTTTTGGGTAGGCAATTTGTACCGATCACATTTCAAATTTTGGCAGTCTTGGTCTTGTCCAGGGTATGCTTGGCAGCAAAATTCCCTGCTACTTTTGTTTTTGGAGATTCTGCTGTTGATGTCGGAAACAACAATTACCTTGTATCTCTCTCCAAAGTAACAACATGCCAAATGGAATTGTTTTGGGAAACCAACGGGGCGATTCACGAATGGAAGAACTGTTCTGGACATCGTAGGCAAGTTTTCACTCTTTTGTTAGGAGTTTCTCGTCGTAGTAGCTAATTTTGTTTTGAATTTTTTTATAGTATCTAATTTCGGGAGCAAGAAATTGATGTGAACATTACAGATGTAACTTTCGATTTGTTTTTCTTCTCTTACCAGGACTCGAATTGGGTTTTACCAATTTTACTCCTCCTTACTTAGCTCCAACAACCACTGGATTAGTGGTTCTGCAAGGTGTCAATTATTCTCCAACAATCATTGAACAATTTCTCATTCATCTCTTATCTGTTTTGAGCAAGTGAAATACACTACAGTTATCTACTCGCAGAGTAGAACCCATTCCACACACATGATTCGACCATTTTGATAACCAGGATCCATCAAAAAATTGGGTCCTAATCAACTCAAACTTAACTTTTTCCAATAGAACTCATCCTTACAAAAGAGTGTTCGTATCCAATTTTAACCACGTGAGACTAAGGATCATAACACAAGTTTTGTTGTCAAATTTATTTATTTTCCGAATCATCGTGACTAGATGTTTTCGTCTTATTTTTATCTTGAAGATCATCACAGACCCATTTGTTAATTTGCACACACCATGCATGCTCGATGAAATAAAAAAACCCCACAATTATGGTACTTTTTTAAAAAAATTCTCATAGATGCCATTATTTTAAGAGTTTGATAAATTCACAACCTTTGACCTCCAAATAGTTGGGCTCCACTTTGTGAAAGATCAACGTGCGGATATATTCTCAAAGATCTTCAGTTTAGGTGCCGTCTATAAAAGGGTATGATTTTAAGTTTTCGTACAAACTCTGCTTCTGGGTCTGTTTCCTAGTTTGTTTTTGTATCAGCATTCTTTTGTTTCTAATACCCATAACAACAAATGGTCTCTTGAAGCTTTGTCTGTGTTGTTTTTCCCTTCTTTGTACACTTACAGTTCAAGTGTTTGATAAAAGTCCCAAGTGATTTACAAAGAAGGTCACTTACACAAGGCAAAGTCGAAAGAGGGGCAAATGCTTTAATCTTTGTTTTGGTTGAATTAATTGTTGTTCTTTTGAATTGATTTTGATCACTGTGTTGTTCAATAGGTTTATGTGTTGTTTTCCCTTCTTTGTACACTTGCAGTTCAAGTGTTCGATAAAAGTCACAAGTGATTCACAAAGAAGGTCAAACTATATTAGGCAGAGTCTAGAGGGGCAAATGTTTTAATCCTTGTTTTGGTTGGATACAGTGTTAATCTTTTGAATTGATTTTGATCACTGTGTTATTCAATAGGTTCTCTTGTTTTATCCCATTCGTGAGTTCAGTTATAGGAGAGAAGAAAGGAAAATATATACTTTTCATTCATACACTCATTATTATACTTTTCATTGAAATGGGTATTCTTTTGGGTAGGCAAATTGTAGAGATCACATTTCAAATCTTTGCAGTCTTGATATTGTCCGGGATATGCTTGGCGGCGAAAGTCCCTGCTATTTTTGTTTTGGGGGATTCTTTAGTTGACGTTGGAAACAACTACATTCCAACTCTATCCAGAGCTAACCACATTCCAAATGAAATTGATTTTGGGAAACAAATGGGGCGATTCACAAATGGAAGAACTATTGTGGACATTATAGGCAGTTTTCGCTCTTTTGTTAGGAAGTTTTCGCAGTAGTAGCTAATTCTGGGACAACTAAAAGAATGAGTACAATTTCATATAATTTTGTTTTAAATTTTTTTATAGTAGCTAGTTCTGGCACAAAGAAAAGGATGAGAAGATGTCACATGTACCTTTTGATTTGTTTTTTTTCCCTCTTACCAGGACTGGAATTGGGTTTTACAAAGTTTATTCCTCCTTACTTGGCTCCAAAAACCAAAGGACCAGTGACTCTGCAGGGTGTCAATTATACTTCCAGTGCTGGTGGAATCCTAAATCAAACTGGCAAGCTCTTTGTGAGATTTCTTCTCCATTTACTTCTAGTGTTGCTTTTTCAAAAATTTTGTGAAACTCAAAAAAAAAAAGTTGTGTTTCTATTCTCATGCTTGCTAGTCATGATATATTTATGAATTACTTGTGAACTTTTGTGACTGTGTTTGGATCTTGAATTTGTGGAGGGAAAAGATAAAAGGCAGGAAGATATGTATGAATACATTTTCCATTCCTTTTCTTTTCCCGACGAATCCCTCCATAAATCTACAATCCAAACACAAGTTATATGATCCACAAGCAAATTCGGTTCTTGGGTTTTCCATATTCTATTATTCTTGGTAGTATGAATTTTGTAAAACCAAGTCCATATTGTAGCAAATTACTAGATGTGAATATATACTCGAAAGAAGTTTGACAAGCTATATGTATTGACTCCATAGGTTGATAGAATCAACTTTGACGCGCAAATAGATTACTTTGCAAATACCAGAAACGATATTTTCTCAAGCATAGGTGCTTCGGCAGCTATGAAGCTGCTCGAATGGTCTCTTTTCTCAATCACAATAGGCTCAAACGATTTCATCAACAACTACCTTATACCTCTTGTCTCACCAGTTGAGGAAACATTCGTGGAAGCGTTGATCTTAAGATTAAGATTACAACTTACGGTAAAGCTTCCTTGCTACTGCATAATAATTATCAAAGGAATACAACCAAACATGTTTGGGTTTGTTATGAAATTCTTATATCTAATTTAGTAATTTATAACATTCCTCAGAGACTCGCAATATGGGGCCAGAATGATCGTTGTGGCGAATGTCGGGCCTATCAGGTGTATTCCAATTCAAAGAGATATAAATCTATCCACGGAAGAGAACTGCGTTGCTTTCCCAAATGTGCTAGCCCAATTGTTCAACGCCCAGTTGAAGGACACCTTGTAGCAGAGCTTTGTACAAATCTCAAGAAATCCAAATTTGTTTATGCTATCTTTATGAAGTATAGATCACTTGGTCTGTTGTTCTTTTGTTCTCTTCCTAAAGTTGGTTTTTACGTTGTAGGGACATTGTTTTATACTGTGAATATGTACATCTTTTTCCTTAATCCAAGCTCATTTTGTGTCACAGGTTTTGAGAATGTGAATTCGCTGTGTTGTTGTATTGCTGGGCGCTTTGGAGGTCTGATACCGTGTACTTTGCCATCTCATGTTTGTCCGAACAGATCCACGTATTTTTTTCTGGGAACCCTTATCATCCATATGTAATTATTGCTAAGCGTCTTATGGACGACGGTTCTAATTATATCTATTCGATGAATATTAAGAACCTTGTTGAATCATGAACTGTGGAGACTAGGGTGAGATGACTTCAGAAGGTGATTGAAGTAAAGCTTCAAACTGATGTTGCATTGTTTTTCCTTCTTTTCAATACATTATTTATAGCCATTATGTAGGATGCAATATTTTGCTCCACCATTATTTTGCCTTAATAAATATTGAATGCAACAGAGACATAAGATGCTAGGAGCCAATAATTTGGAGACGAGAGTCGATTGAGATCCCTTGATTCCCTTCTATTCCACTATGAAAGACCGTCGCGTAATATTACTTTTTGTACATCTACACTTTCTCTGGGTAATTACATTTTGTACCTTTGAACTTTCAAACCAATATTATGAAAAGTCAAATGTGATCCTTTTCCATCATTCCTTGTAAACAGAGATGGTAAATTTTTAGTTGAGCTCAAGTGTGAGGGATAGGCTATACTAATTAGAAGTGAAGAGTACAAAGTGACACCAAATGTGAAGTATAAAAGTCCAAAGTGTAATTTACCCATTTTAAAATATTAATTAGGACAATAAAATTTTTCTTTTGTAATTTCAAGTTGTCCCTCCATTTCAAGTGATACCAAAATTTCAAATGATTAACCATATTGGTCTAAGACCCTGTTGGGGATAGAGCTAATTTAGTTTCTTTAGTTTTTTATTTTTAGTGAATGTTTTTAAACATTTGATCATACTTTTATGTGTTTTTGGATTGTATTAAAGTGAAAAATATTAGAATGTTAAAATTTTGTTTAAATTTGAAAAATCAAAGTCAACTAAGGAAAGAAAATTACTTTTATGTTTTAATTAAAATTATTTTTGTCTTTAATAAACTTTTTCTTTTTAAATCAAATCAAAATATTTACATTATTAATTTTTCTCATTAAAATTTTTAAAAAATATAAAAAAATTTGATAATAAAAAAAATACTAAAAAAAACATTAAAAACCAACAAGATGAAGTAGTCCCCCAAACAACTCAACATTTGCCATGGAAAAAATTCACATTCCATAACCCTGAAATGGTAAATTGCACTAAACATCCCGAAGTTTTAGCATAATACACTTAGCATCCTTATTGACTTAGCATCCTTATTGAATTTATGGTGAAGCGATGTGCCACAACAAAGCAACTCATAAGCATGGGGGAGCACCTTATGGTGTTTTACTTGTGCCCATACCCAAATGTTTCTAGTTGGTCCTCTGCCCATTTCAAATCACTGCATTGAATTTCTACACTTCATCAAGTCCATTGGTGTAATGACTCGAGTTAGTAGATGTCTGTTATTAATGGTAAAAAAATTAATTATTTAAGAACAGAAGTAAAAACATAATATGGGATCTTTTTAAAAAATATTTTTTCAAAGTTATTTTTGTCCGTAGAAGGGAAAAAAGTTGATAAGGCTGCATTTTCTCAAAAAAAA
>CM018907.1:7699685-7752185 GCA_009663005.1 Actinidia chinensis | reverse complement strand
AGAATTTTCTGAGAGTTTCCGGTTCTATCTGATATACCAGATTCTGCTTAAAATGGTATGTATTGACGCAAATACGATATCCACAATCTTGGTTCAGAGTTGCGACCCAAACATGTGCATTTATTCTTATTTTCCTCTTGTTATTGAGAAGAAAAAAAAAACAGTGATGTTCAATAGGGTCCAGCTTTGAGCTGTAGTTGGACAAATCTATACGAAGGAACGGCTAATAAGAGTGGTGGTTGGACACTTGAAAAGGTCATCCTCGTTATTATTAGTAAGAGGGAAAGTTATAAATCGAATGCAAGTGAGGAGAAATGTTAACACAAACTCTTCCACTTGTTTGGTTACATTTATTTTCATTTTAAATTTTTCTAAAAATAAATAAAAAATACTACAATATATATCACACACCATTTATAATACCATTTGTGTAGTTGAGATTGTGCCACGTCATCATTTTTTTTAATCAAATCAGTCATTTTATAATTAAGCTACTAGATTAAATTATAATTTAACCACAAATTTTTATATAACTTTTGTGACTATATACATAAACAAATCATAAAATTTATAACAAAATCAATAAAATGTAAAAAAAACAAAAAAGATAAAAAAAAAAATCCAAACCCTAATTTATAATAATATGCATAATCATATCATTCCAAAACCAAACGATATAATCTACCAACAAATAACTTTAATGGATAGACTCCACAATAATTAATATTTTAAAGTGACTAATTCATAATTTAAAATGACATTAATTCAAAATAATAACCATAACCATTTATAATCAAACCAAACATCTCATAACAAAATCAATAAAATTCATAAAAATAAATTTTATTTTGCGAGCTCAAATATTTTAAAATAACTAATTCATTCTTTAATAAAATCACACTAATTTATAATAATAATCATAATTATTCATAATCAAACTAAAATAACTCATAATTAAATCAATAAAATTTATAAAAATAAGTTTTATTTAATAAATTTTATGATTATTATGTTTTGAGGTGATTAGATCATTTTTATGATCATATTTATAAAAAATAAAAATTCAAAATATTATCTTCTTTATTACAAAAAATTGTTTTAGAAGATATAATTTTCAACTCTATTTTTTTTCAAAAAAAAAAAATAAGTTCTCTCCAAAAATTCAGAGTAAACTTTTAAACTTATATTAAACACATCTAATACTGCATTTTATAGGTGTCAGGACAGAAAAATTTCATGTTCTGAAACAAAAATATTTACTATTTTCATATATTATTCAAGTTTGGTTGAAAACAATTTCTAAATTTTGAAGGTTTCAAAATTCTTCAACCAAACAATTTTTGCCAAAAAAAATTAACATCTTTCACGTTACCCAAAACCTATTATTTGCAATTGATTCAATTAAAATTTATTTTCAAGTTAAATATTCAAACTATCTTTTAAAAATTTTACTTGAAAAAATGGTTAATCACATTGTAAAAGAGCCCTACTCGCATTGAATAAAAAGTGATTGATAACTTTGAAAAATAGTCTTCTAAATTGATGCAAAAATCAGTTAATTCTATCAACCATAATAAAAGACTAACAGAAAGTTTTAATTATTACCCCAATCAAAACTCTAATATTTAATTTTATAATTAAAACTGTAAAGTTTCATTTGTTACTGAGGACAACTAGGGTTTTTTAGCAATTTCTTGTATTTATTATTTGTAAATTTTGAAGGTTTTAAAATTCGTAAACCAAACACATTTTTTTGAAAACACTTCCATAAAACACAAATATTCATTAAAATTTTACTCTCATTTTTCTAAGGATTCATAACCCAAACAGACAGAATTGGGATCAGAAATAGCTTTCTAGGCTGCGTCTTCTCCATCAAGAAAAAGCAGTTGAAACTGCTCAGAGCCCAGTGCGCATTTCATCATCTATACGATAGATTCCAACAATAATTAAAAAAATAAAATAATTTGTGTGTGGAGGACTCCTCAGTAGAAAATTGCTTGATTTGTCATCAAATTAGACAATCAGGTCTCAAAGATTTCATGCCATCACAGGAGCCCAAATAAGCAAACCAATGGATGATAACAAAAGTTCGACCAAATGAATGAGATGGCTCAATACACAATGCATCGAACATAAACGGATCACAAATTGCCAAAAAAAATAGATTAGAGAGAGAGAGAGAGAGAGAGAGTAAATTTGGCAGGACAATTATTCACTGCGCCTGGTAAAGATTTCAAGGGCGAAGCGACTCAACTCGCCTGCACCAAATCTGTGCCTACATATATATAGACTGCAAAAACCCTTTCATCAATTCACCAAGAGCTCCAAATCAGTAGGCCGCGCACCCAGGGGTGATGAACTCAATAAACACGCCCAATACACACGGATTATTACGGAGGGAGAGGGAGCGTTGCTTATGTGAGAGGTAGAAGAAGGAAGAGGCAACGGCTGAGCGTTAAATACTGGAAAATTAGGAATTAGGGTTTTGTGGAGGGTGCGATGGCGTACTAATAAATTACTGAACGCGGCTTCTTCATCTCGTAATATTACGAAATGCCCCATTTCATCGGAATTTGGGCTGTGGTTGCGGGCCTGGTTCTAACGGGTCCAATGCACCTCAGCTTGGATAAGGCCTTGGTTGCCCAATTGCTTTACCTTTTTGAGTTCTGAATCCGTCCATGGCATTTTATATCTTTTTAAATGACATTTTATCTTTTCGTCAGTTTTTTTTTTTTACTTTTCCAAAATCGGAAATAAAATGGTATTTACAAAAAAAAAAACTCTAAAAATTTAATTATTTAAATGAAATAACTCAATTGTTTATTTTTGTTTTCTGTTTTGTTCCATGCCATGTCGTAAGCTAATTAAATTTGGGCAGACCTAAATAATCCGGCCGTTGGGTCAAGCCGCAACCCCCACTCCCCACCCCCTATCCTGCACCCAAAAATCAAAAGTAATTTCGTCAAATGTTGCTGCAGACAAAAACTGGAACTTAAAATAATGAACCCTCTAATTCTCAATGCGTTGTTCTTTTTGATCTCAACGCAACCATACCCTACTTCCAAAAGATAACAAAAATAAGAAATTCATATTGAGCTTTAACCAAAGGGACTTAACTTAATAGGGATGTTAACAAGCTGAGTTAAGCTTTCATGTACTCGAGCTTGTTTATTAAGATTTTAGCAAATTTGCGTTCAAGCCGAGCTGACTTAGACTTGAATCAAGCTCAACTCATTTACTAAAGGAGCCTGGTACTTAGGCTTGAGCTTGTTTGTTTACCAAGCGAACCAAATCAAACCCGAGCCTGCTTGCAAACGACTCAAATCGTTTGCAGCTCTACAGTTACCTGTGCACAGGGCAGTAGAGAGAGAGAGATTCAATTAATTGACAAACAAATATGTAAAGCACATTCAAAAGAAAGGAATCAGTGGAAGAACACTGAAACTGAAAGAACTTCTCATTTCAAAAATTGTATGAAGGTAGCATTTTACACAAACAAATACCTTTGAACAAACAGTAAAAAAAATCTTAGATTTCTCAAAAAGGGGCATGTGTGATTGCAAAGTGGGAAAGTCACAACAAGTTAGCAGCAGATAGGATAAGAGACAGTGAGTAAATTTAAAAACTAGAATACAATAGATTACCTGTAATAAAGTTGGAAAGATCCCAAGGTTCTAATGACTTTACATATAATGTGTCCAGCTGTGGTTTTGGGACTTCATTTCCATATCATACAGATACAGAAAGTAGCATGTCCATATACTATACAAAGTGCATAAACTAACATAACCAACAAAACAGATAAAAGTTCTAGTCATGCCGATTGCCTTATTTTTCTTTATTTACATCTGTAAAGATAGTGAATACATAAACTACTAGAGAATGTAAACCTTCATTCGTATTTCCAATTCAAAACATAAAAGAGCACTCGGCCGTTGCCATTTGGCAAACTTTTATTCTTGCTTGGACAGCCAAATCTACAGTTACAGTAGTTATGGATGTAAACATATATATATATATATATATATATATCAATCTGCAATAAAAAGGCAAAACAAACCAAAAAGCACAGTAACATAACTCGTGGCATCATGAATGCCTACCGTAAGATTGAAACAAATGGGGTAGGCGTAAAAGACAATAAATATTAAATCATTCTGAACCATTATAAAGAAATTTTCAACAATTTTTAAGTTTGAGAAAATAAAAGGCAAAATGAAATATTGTACCCTTCTAATACATAGGACATAAAAAAAAACAGGTTACTATGGTGTGTGCATATCATCGTTCCTGCAACCGCATTACCTTCCCTCGGTATTACCAGAGGACTATGAATTGTAGTAGGCTAGAGTGGATGGTTTGACAAAACTATGTTACACGGACTCTTTCAAAATAATCGGAAGAGGCATGGCCCACTGATCCGTGAACAGGTTCAACCCCTCTCACTGTCATCACTCCTGTAACACTTGGTGGATATAAAACGTTCCACAGAGTTCTTCTATCACGACAAGCTCAGACACGTAATATATAAATCAAGTACAAGGTGTGGTATGCGTTCCTGATACATGTTGTATTATAGTATTAAACATTGTTGTTATATCCATATTCTATAAAATGGGTAAAAATTGCTTTTTTGACACTTTATATTAAATAAAACACCACTTTATCCCTCAAACTAGATTAAAATACAGACAAATATGCTCACTTTTTTGCCAAGTCCGCATACCTTTTAACCAGAGTTTCTATGGGTTCGATCCTACATACGCACCCGCATCCGACACCCAAACCTGAGTCTATGTAACATAGGGGGTCAAGGTTCCTTGCCCCATTCTCCCATGAGGGAACTGGCACCTAGAGAGATAGAGAGACCCCCACAAGAACAGAAAACTAAACCTTGACCATGACACATGACACTCCAGAAGGTGTATCGTACCTACTACCTATTGCACCCTCCTAACACAAACCACGAGGTCTAAGTAGTGGGATTGGTAGTTCAGAGACCTCCAAGGGGAATGGCCCTCAAGAACCCACCAAGGTAGCCTAGCGGTTTAAGGTGACCAACAGTAAATTCAGAGGTCTTGTATTCAACTCTTGTTGGCGGCGCTTTGACTTATCCAATACTTGTGGCTTGTGGGTGGTTGCAAAGTATTTGGGGTTTATCCTGCTGGGGTGCGGGTGCATCCAAAGTGCCCATGCTTTGGAGGAGTTACTCGTTACCAAAAAGAAAAAATAGACCCTTATGTTTGATGTATAGGATGTTGCGCATTTTCATGCAAGACAAACAATACAACAGAGGACCAACACTACAACACATTCTCTTCATCTAAGAACGCCTCAACTTCATCTCCCCCACCTTTGGTGTTAGTAATGTTACCAGAGAACCCACAGTTTGTCCACTCACAACCAACCCGCCCACAATCCACTCCGCTAGGAAGAGTGGTAATCTCTATGCGTGTCAACTTAGACAAGGAGGCAGCAGAATTGCGACCCGTTACAAATAGAATCAAGCAATATGTACACACTCCTTTTGTGGAAGATTCTTAATTGGGCTGCTTGGTAGTGGCTGCTAATTTTGACCAACATCCATAAGCTATAACTTATTTGGTTACACCAAGAGCATCAAACCAATTTTCTATGGCACATCCTCCGCAGAGCGACCAGCCGACCACCTAATGGAGGAACAACAAAAGCTATAGACCCACACCATTCGAGTCTTGTTTTTATAGAAGGATACCCTTGCTACCTCACATTTTCAATCAAGATATAACGTGAATAATAAGATCCCAGGTAAATTCAGGACAAACTTCCAAACCACATTCCTATATCAAACCATAAACCCACCAGGATTGACACAATCTTTGAATCTTAAAGAACATCAACATGAATATTATCACTTGTACTACAACACATCTTATTCATTACCCACCCGTAGCTTTAAGCCAATGAAATTGCTGTTGTTACCAAGAAGAATGAAGATAGGCTAGATAGCCATGGCAACAGCCACCACCTCCACTGAAACCAGCAGCACATTGTGCCATCACAACTTCAAACCATCATGGCACCCACACGATCGATCTCCATTGACATTTTTGTCCACCACTTCACTGAAATGTAATGAAGCAGGACAAAAAAATACATGCAAGTATCATTTTCCCATCAGTCTTTCAAATGCAATATAGCCACTACAATAGCGTGTCCTGACATTCCATAATCACGCATACCACTTTAAAAACCAATCTTATTACAATTTCCTAAATGAATTAAGCACCAGTTTAATTAATGTGACAGCCTTCCGTAGAGATGGGATTTGATCTAGTAATTCATTTTGCCATCACTTTGATGCTTTTATTTCAACGCCCCCATAGCTTCTATAATTGAATACGCCGACTTTCCAGAATAAAAATTCACTTAAAAATGAATTGATTAAGACAACTTAGATCTATTCAAGTATATTATATAGTAAAATTTTAGACTTCAAATTTTTTTTGAGCAATAATGATTGCCTAAATTAACTAAAATCCTATCAAATTAATGTAACAGCCTTCAATAGAGATGGAAAACAAGAGTTCCCACAGCAAAATTGTACATCAATAAGAAACAACCTAACCAACACACAGGCAAAGACAACAGGATTTTATTGCTATATTACTGAGCAATAAAACCTTTAACTCTCACTTGCATTACTACAAAAAAAAAAAAAAGGAATTAAACACACATCATTTTTAAATAATCGGCCTCCTCGTGTTTATCAAAATCTAGGAAGCATGAGTACTTCAACTAACATGTCATACTCATTTGTACTCATACCGATTACTGGCCATACTTGCATGGTACTTCTATGTAGGGTATGCTAAAATGCTTATCGAATTTTTTTCCTTAAGTTTTGTCGTAACCCAGCTTACCCATGATACACTGCCCTAGCCATACCGCACCAAAATAGTTTGTCCTTTTATATAAAGATGAAGGTAGCTTGTTGGGATTTTTTTCTCTTAACTTAACATACCAATAATATTAAACTTTGGTACCTAGATTTTTAAGGCAATGACATAAACTCCAGACTCTACCAAACCGAAGATTCGGGATTAACGGGAGGAATTGCGCGTGCTAAATGTCTAACCTTTGATTAAAATGTGGTTTAAAGCTTGAATTCTTAATTAATTAAGTCATTAACTAATTTTTTTACATTTAGTTACCTAATTATTACATATAATACATTGCTAAAAAATATAAAAATATAGACATACCCTAGTGATACCTGTTCTCTAGTTTTTTAGGTTTTTCGTATCGACAAACGCGTACACATGCTTCATATATCAAAATCAATTCCATGTACCTCGAAATTAGAAAGTTTTCAGTTTTTCGCTCTAAAATTTATTAGTTAGTATAGCATTTTCCTTATTGCAAGAATAAGATTGCAGATCAACTCTAATAATATAAACAGGAACAAAACATAGAAAATAAAAAATAGAAAAATAGAAAAGCATACATACCATCTCCTAAATCATCTGCTCTACAAAAAAAATCAGATAGTTTCACAACATCATTCCTCCACATATCAACAGATACCAAACTACAAATACATCAATACAATATATGTTTATATATACACACACACATACATATATATATATATATATGTGGGTGGGTGTGTATGTATATGTATTTATATGTATATGTATTTATATATGTGCATATACATGTATGCATTTGTGTATACAGTTTGTGATTGGGTATACCATCAACTATCAGGTGGATCTGCTCTCTGGATCTATGAACCAAAGCCATTCAACGGCTCATATTCGTCGATCGCCTATAAACCCAACAACCCAACACGTCCCTGTCCCAAATCCACCCGATCTAAACCTCACCTCACAAAAACAATAGTAGTAGCAGTACTTTTCTAGGGCAAAAAATAAAGTGGCTAAAAGGTACTCAGAAAAGAAACGTTAATGATATTGGGGTGTTGCGGCGAAGGCAGATCGCGAGTTTGTGCGTGAATCTAACGCCATTTCGCCTAGGGATTCGAACCCAAACAGGCAGTGGACGGTCCCGATAACGGGGTTAGATTCACGCACAAACTAGAGATATGCCTCCGCGATAGAGAGAGAGAGAGAAGCCGAGTACTTGAACGATTTGATATGCTCCTGATAGGTTCAAGGGTTGCTTTATATAGACTGAGAATCGGAGAGAAGAGAGAGATAATGTTTTGTGAAATTAGGAAAGATGGAGAGAAATTGGAGGATGCCATAAAGTATATTAATGTTATTACTACACGGCGCACTGACCGACAATATAATATTTGTTTTTTGTTTTCATATGTCGAGATGGTGGACAATTAATTACTCTTTCCTTAACAATCCTGATTTTCTGCCCTTTTACCCTTCGGTTTCCTTTTCTGGATTTTACGGCTTGGCTGTCTGTCGTGCTCCTATATTTAGTTTTCTTTGTTTTGAAAAATTCAAAAAGTGAAAATAAAAATATATTTGGCCTTTTACTTTTTGAAAAAATATTATTAAACTCTATTACGTGTATTGTGTAAATCCTATCTATTATTTGTGGGGCCATAGGTTCATTGTAAAAAGATATGTACACTTGTAAATACAAATATTGGTGTTATTAGTATTATAGTTTTAATTTTGGCTAAAATATAAAATATAATATAAAAATTATATATTTTTTATTTGGAATCACTAAAACATCATTTAATTGGGTTTACTAAGGCTCTGTTTAAAAGCCAAGTTTTTTTTAAGATTACTACTCCAAAGGTCAAGATTTTTTAATTTTTTTACTTTTTTTGACTTTATTTTAACTAAAACTAAATAAAAAGGTAAAACAAAAAAATAAAAAAGTCAACTATAATTGGCCTTTTTACTTATTTTAAAAAAAAAACTATAAAAAAAATTAAAAAAAATTGCTGCCAAATAGAGCCTAAAAAAAATTAGATCAAACGTAATCTGAAAAAATATGAAAACTCATGTGAAATGGTCAAACAATTAATTATTTTTTAGCCAAAATGCAATTAGAAAAATATAGGTCAAATGAGACGTTAGTACTATGCTTTGTTGTCAAAGTGACAATACTTTACAAAACTTTTTTTAAAAAACATGCTATGCAAACTTTTTTTACTCGCAAGTGTGTGAGTTGAGGCAGTGTTCAAACCTGGAACAATTGGATAAGGATAATTTCTGTTTGTAAAAATTTTTTTTAAGAGTGTTTAGTTCATTTGTATAGAATTACTTGACCGTTAAATTTAAAAACATTTTCACATGTTTTGTAAATAATTTTTTATTCATTTTTGGGGCACAAAAAAAAATAGTAATATTTTTTTATTCAATCTTCATAACTTTTATCAACTCCCATGGTCCCTTTTCTCTCAACAACCTTTTTTTTCTTGTCCCCCAAGCAACTCGTCAAACACGTTTTCTTAAAAAACAAATGTATGTACCTAATATATTGTTTGTTTTTGCTTTTATTTTTCATTAAAAAATAATAAGATAAAACAGATTCGATTGGATTGATGATGGTGTAAAGTTGGCATAGTTAGAAAATAAAATTAAATCCCTTGACGCATTCAATTTACTAAAAACTCAATTAAGATCGGATTAAGAAAAAAATAAAGGAAGCTTCAATGCGTCTTAAAGTTTGCAACTTTTTAAACTATGCTCCAACTTAGCCTAATAAGCTAAAAATATACGGAGACAACATTATAAAGATTACTAACCGATCTTCACTCGTATTTAATTAAAGATTCTTTTGATTCAGTTTCAAATTTATGAGCCGCTTGTACACATTTTAGCGTTTGATAATTTTTCAAAATAAGTTTATGTATAAACACGCTACTTAATTGATCAATTCAACTCGTTCTTGTCATCACACTAATTTTAGTATTTAGCATCAGTAAATACAAGCGTGTGATTTAATCCTTACTTATCCCAAGTAAACACCACACGAAATTAAATTGAACTAGAAACGAGTTATAAAATTGAATATCTCGAGACAATTTCATAAAATACAATATTTTTATAAATAAAAATCGTAAACCTATTTGTGAAATAAACGCAATTTTTAGTCAATAAATGAAATTTGAATTATAAATTTGTGGAGATTCATCAAGGGAAAAAATTGATAGAAAAGCTAAAGACTAAAATGAAGACGAACCTAAAAATATAATTTGACATTATTCTTACATTAGTTACATTAGAACTTTGCCAATTTGCCCAACATTTTACACGTCAAGCCCGCCCCAATCCTCATTGATGATCTAAATTAGCCAAAAGTCTGATGTGGATACTTTAAGAGATTAACCCAACTAGTTAGGTCTTGGACCACAGTGAGGTCAGCTACACCCACATCTAGTTACAACCCTCAAGGCTCTTGGACCGAGTTTCGGCCTGAGCCTATGAAGAAGGGGTCCGTAATTATAGGCCGGTCTTCTTTGTAGAACTTATTACCAGCGGAGTCTTTAGCATAACAAAGTTACACAGCCGAGTCCTTTCCTTGGTTAGTTTGACAATTTTACCCTAATTCGAGAGTTGCGCACTCGTTCAAAGAAAGAATTGTTCAGTGAAGCTTCAATTCGTGTCTCCACTGTGAGAGCTTGGATGTGATGAACAAAAGTGTTTAGCCGAGATGCATAGGAAGTGGCTTTTTTGCTTTTTGCAATTAGAAGCCAGTGGACCCTGCAATGGATAGAGTGACGTGTTTATTATCTAGTTTGTATTTAAAGACTTCTTAGCTATTTTAGTTTTAGATTTTTTTTATTTTTAATGAATTTTTTTCATCTACTTTGGAAAAAGGGTCGCGAATGATGAAAGAAAATATTTTCACTTGATAAATTAGCTATTTTTTTATTTTTAGTGAATATTTTTAAAATTTCATAAATTACCTATTTTTTTTGTTTTTAGGATTTTTTTTCTAAATTTGAATCAATTTTTTGCATTTTGAGATTCCTCTCCTCAAGAAGAACGAAATGTATAATTTTATGATCAAACGATAATTTTTTTTTTTTTTACTAAAATTGGTTGTTGGGGTAAGTAGTAGTTATTGAAAATTTTCTTAGTGCAAATTAGAGGATCAATCAATTTTTTCGGTACAAAACAATGGGTTATTCAAATTTATAAGTGAAAAAGATTGTTATTTTTGGAAATGAGTAGTAGCTATGGAAAAAATTCTATGTGAAAACAATAACTTAGTCAAATTTCTCAGTGCAAATAACGAGTAGTTTCTCAAAACCTTTACAACGAAAAATATCTATGGAATATTTATGAGTGAAAACAGTAGTTTGGTCCAAATTCTCAGTGCTAAACAATACCTTATTCAATTTTCTCTATGAAAATGATTGTTACTTTTGAAAATGAGTAGTAGCTATTGAAAAATTTCTGACATTCTGTATTAGAATTATTTGTGAGATAGCAACACTGTTTTTTGGTTCACCGAGCACACAGAAATTGTTCTAATTTCTGTGAACGTGAGCATTGTATCCTGGGAGACAAACGCCAATCAGCCATAAGCACCAGTGACGGAATGAATTTTGTCTTAAGGAGATAGTGTTGAACGCTGACCTTGATTTACTTCTGTTAATTTTATGTTTATTGTTTTCAATACAGTTTCTGCTTAGTTTATAATTTATTTTTTATTTTTAAATTCAGCCATCACTGAATTATTATTAACAGTAATTGTTTTCAGAATTGCAATTTACCACAAGATGAAAATGATAATGGCTGTCTAAATCCGTAACGTCTAACTAGTTGCCAACAACAACAAGGGGCCGCAAGGGGAGAGAGAGAGAGAGAGAGAGAATGTGGTGGAAGAAGGGGAAACGGAAGGAAGATAATTTCTGGCATTTTAAAAATTATTTTGCCCCATTTTGACTGCTATTGGTCAAATAGCGAACGGTTTGACGGTTGAGAGGGTTACTTTGTTCGTTTTTATAGTTGACGGGGTGTTTCTGTAATTACCCTTTTTTTTCATATGACTACTGTAAATGTATGATTAAATTACAAATCTTGTAGGGTTACTAATATGATATTTATTAACTCTATTTGAAGTTGGATATGTAATCCGATAGATTTATAATCCATAGCGTGATACCAACCCCTATTATTATAAATTCAGGGGTATGAATTAGGCTTAAAGTTACTAAAATACCCATAAAATATTCAAAATTATTAAATACGACGCTACGATTTATCCAAATGATTTTATTCTTAAATACAGATTTTTTCAACAATGATCATGTATATATAAAGTCATGTATTTGTTCAAATCTTATCACTTCAATATATAAAATTTTATTCTCTCATTTAATTTTTAAAGTTAAAAAAATAAAAATAAGTCTTATTTAAAAAAATTATTTTAAATAGAAGGTTCAAACAAGTAAAAATAAATAAATTTTTTTAAAAAAATAGATAGTAAAAAATACTTTTATTATCTTATTTCGAAATAAATAATCTTATTTTGAATTATTTTTTTTGTTTTTACTATTTTTTTTTTTTTGAAGAGAAAAGTAAAAAAAAAAATATCATAAGAACTCACATGATATATAAAATCAAAACATAAATATAACATATATATATAAAGCCATTTAGTATCACAATCTTACGTACATATCACATAATTATACTTGCGTGAACATAATATTTAACAAAACGAGTTTAGCTTATATATATCACTTAATAAAACTATAATTTTAATTAAAATAAATTTATTTTTTTATATTTAAAATAAATTTTCTTTTTATAGTACGGATTTTACTACTAGTATATTTCTTATATGAAATAATATGACAAATTGGTATCTAATCATTTTAAATTAGAAACTTTTTTTAAAAGAGTATTATTTTAAAATTATGATATGGGGTAATTATGAAAAACATAAAACAAAGTATTTAATCTAACCCCAATATTCATTGTAAAACAAATAAGTGCATATTAAGATTTCACTAATCCGATTTAAAGCGACTAGATTGGTTATCTAATCTTAAATTCGACTGAATTTTTTAATTCGCTAAATTTAATCTCTAAAATTTTAAATCGGACTGAATTTCTAATCCGTTAAATTTAATCACCAAAACAAACGTGACTTGCAGCAGTTCTCTCGCTCTCTCTCTAAAATGGCATCGGCGTCATCTTCATCATCTGAGGTTAGAGAGAGAAGGGGTATACCAGCTGCTGCTTTCGTGGGAGATGTGCGATCTATCTCACTCAATTAGGTCTCGATGTCAAATCTGCCCTCGTCTTCTCCAAGAAAGGTCTCTCTCTCTCTCTTTCTCATTTCAATACATGCGACATCAATATGGATTTTTTCGGAGATTTTTAGTATCTAATCGTAAACATATTTATTTTTCTGATTGTGTTAGTTCTGATCTCATTGCAGTTGATTTCTTTTAAGACGCCTGATCTTATTGCAACTAGGGCATAAATCTGTGCTTTTAGATGCGTGGACTAGATACGAAACTTAGTCTCTTACACGGGAAAACCCTTTTAAGTTACTCTGAAGTGGAAAAATCTGGACTATTTTAAATGTACATTGTTCATGTTTGCGGATC
Source organism: Actinidia chinensis (assembly GCA_009663005.1). Lineage (NCBI taxonomy): Eukaryota > Viridiplantae > Streptophyta > Magnoliopsida > Ericales > Actinidiaceae > Actinidia > Actinidia chinensis. Next base: position 7,738,636 of record CM018907.1, on the reverse strand, counting down.
ACCATCCAGTCATTAAATTATAATTTTTTTTGGTTAACTATTAGACATTTGACTGACGTAAGTCTATTCTTCTTCTAATTAATCATGCAAATATATACTTTTATGAGATCTTTTATTAGAATTGGAAATTGGGGAATCTTTTATTATATTTTGTCTTACTAAAGCTCCCCTCTCTTATGATTTTATTTCATTATATTTGATATTTTCCCCAGTTCCTCTAAACGAAAAAGTTAAGGAAAAAGGGGGAAAAATTGAATCATTTTGGATAGCTTAAGTTCATTTTATTGGAATAAAGTGCATGAAGTTTTGTGACATGCATTCCGAACCTAAATCAATAGGGTTCTTGCATTTTCTAGTAACACTTATCGAGATATTACCCATCGCAAATATTTGTGTTTTCTAGTAACACTTATCGAGATGTTACCCATCGTGGATACCGTATAGCAATCAGCAAATACCCTTAAAGATGAAGCTAATTGCTTTATTTGCTGATCTTACCCATTACCATTGGGTATTTGCTTTGTTTGACAAACCCTTTCTAATTTTTTGGTAGATAATTAGTTTTGCTACATCTTTTAGTAATATCTTTTGCTAATTCTTGTTAGGGAGTTCACACTACACAGGACCTGTTTGGAAAAGCTGTGGATAGGGGATTTTCAAATTTCAATAATTTTTCTTGGTTTATAGCTTTTCTGTTTGAAAACTTTATTATCTTTGAACCCAGTTAAACTATATATGCTATATTTTCTTTCCATGTTTTTTTCAATGCCATGAATAATATTCTAAAATACCGAATCATGAAAAAAGGGTTTCCTTTTCTTTACTTATTAGTATCACCAAAAATGGGTTTCTTTATCTTCCATGTGTGGTATTGCAGTTCAGTTCTCAGATTTCAAAGAGTGTCCGGCTCAAGTTCTTTAGCCTTTTTTTATTCCCAAAGGAACAACAGTGTACGTTGGGTCCATGCTAGTATAGGGAAATTCGGAGCAAGTTTGTTTAGTAATAACATGAACTTAGTTAGACACTCTGATTAGGTGATAATGTTTGTGTGCTGCTTATGTTTTTCTTATTCATTAGGTTAGTTCAAAGAACTTTTGGCCATAGATAAGGCACAATAGTGTAAAATAATCTTGGAGCCAATCCCAAAGAATTGTACAAGGCTCTCTTGGCATGGCTGCAATGCTATACAAGAGTAATAACATGGATGTTAATAGTTATGCTTGTTATTTTGTGAATTCAAAGCATTTGCAGCCTGATGTAGTTCCTGGTGATTTTTTTCTTTTTCCCAGACTTCAGCAATATAGGTTGGTTGAGATGAAACTTCTTTGCGCAGCAGAGGGATCTTCAGGTTTCTTTCTATTAGTCTCTGTAATCAGTATGGTGTACATTTCACTGGTGTGAAAGTAACTATTACTTATTGGTGGTGCCTTGATAGTTAGAGGCAAAAAACTTATGGTTTGACTGAAATATTGGTTGAATAACTGAAAATGAATTGTGATTGGGAACTAAACAGGGACTATACCTTTGATATAATATAAAAGCTAATAGTAGAAGAGAGAGATCAGATATGCTCACTCTTCCGTCTTACTCGGTTTTTGTCATGATATCTGGACACAGACCAGAATTGCAATTTGGAATGGTTAGATGATGTTAAGAATCCCAATTCTTCAAAATTTGGGCTCAACCTTGCTGTTGTGTAATGTATTTTGACCAATTTGTGAACACTATGGCATGTGTCCTTGATAGCCATCTTCACTAAATATTTATAACAATATTTGTCATGAACCCGGACCCGTTATACATTGGGTCCCACCATAATACAGTATGCCACCGTGGACCGGCCAGTGAAATCTCATCCACTAAGGCTTTTAAACTAACTAGTTAGGATTTATAACATGCATCAATATACATGCTTAATGAAATACATGCAAGAGTATCCAAATAAAAACAGAGCTGACGTGTCACTAACTCAAACTGAATGCAAATATATATAACTATCGTCATGGTTTCGATACACAAAAACCAACACGGTTTTGGCCACAAACTAGCACAACCGTCAACAACTACTGTATCAATTTAACTATACAAGTTTCAAACTATATACAGCTCAAACCATAAAAGTCCCTATACTATCATAGGGTATAGGATTATCAAAAACTCAGCACGCTAAGATCACCTATCCTCAATGGCGTTCCCCCTCATTTTCATCACCTGAAATGAGTTACGTCCGACAACGTCTTAAACACTAGGCTAGTATGAGTTAGGTTATATAAAACATACATGCACCCATGAAAATATATGAAAATCAGGTTCATTTAAAAACATGAAATGAAACTATTTTTTGTCAATTCATGGCTCAACTAAGCCAACCCTTAACTATCGGTCAAGATACAATATAAAATCAATCTCTTCACGGGACTCATGGCTCAAGTACGCCAACTATACATCAAGTTTTAAATTCATTTATTAATGACAATTTGCGACACACCGTAACTGCTAACGAACACCAGAAACATAGAAGCGACCCTAACCGTTTGGTTATGAATCATCCCACAATTTCATATGGTATGATCTCATTAATTACATCAACCACGCTATATTCTCCCCTCGCGCATGGGGCATCTATGAATTAGTGTCACTGTATAAACATATTTTTCACAACATTTTTTTTTTTTTTTTTTTGTCATAATTCATGGTATAACAAAACAAATCATATTTTTAAATATTAAAACATATCAGTTTTTGTTGGAATAAAAAAAGATTTGTACTATTATACTTGACTAAGTCCAAGCCCCAAATGGAGAGATTGTTTTAGTAACTACAATGTTAGGTAGCCTAACATGTTGAAGATTTGAGAGTCACATTGCGTGACTTGCTAGGCCCCTTTTGTAGACTTTGTGATGATGATAAGGTCATTGCTTAGCTTCATCATCTTCTAGGATTTGCCTATTAAAATAGCCTTATGTAATTGTGAAATATAACATTGAAAATATATTCTCTTCTTCTTTTTCAACCTTGGTATCAGAGCCACCTCCAAACACCCAGAAAATCCAAGCCATTGCAAGGATATAGCCTAGCAATTGCAAGCCTTAGAGGGCCAGCACAACTCTCGCACCTTCGCGAGGCTCTCCCGCCCATCGGCTCTTTTTCACAAGCCTTTTTTTTTGTTTTTTTTTTTTTTTTTTTAAGGCTTGCAGAGTCCCTTGCGGACGCTCTCTTTGTGTGCATGCCCTTTCCGAGCTCTTTTATTCGCATCCTGATGGACATTAGAACCATAGTTCTATTTTTTGTATTTGGGTACCGCGCTTTCTCCAGGTACCCCTTTTTCCTTATCCGACTTTTCAGGCGTGTCGTGGAGGCTTTGATTGTGCATATTTTTTTAGGCCATTTAGCCCTTACTTCGTGGAGTTTTTGTTTGGTTATTTCTTACCTACATAATGTATGGTTACCGACGTCGACAAGTGAAAAACGTCGTGTTCACTCCACCACCACCTCCGTCCCGATTTTTCCAATCCCCAACACCACACCCGGTGTCCGTATCACTTGTGAAAACTATTGAAGGGAAGAATTGTGCGTGGTCTCGCTCTGTTCGTCTCTTTCTTGGAGGCAAGGGGCAAATCTGGTTGGCTTTAGGCCCTATCACCAAACATAATGCTTATTGATCTAAGTTTGTGCCAATGGGGAGATGGACAAGGCACTATATTGGGAAATGGCTGTTCAACTCCATGGAGCCGCGGGGGATTTACCATGTATGTAGTATCATTGACATTGTCCCTCTTTTATGGTCCTCTTGACCAAGATGTATGCGCATGCGCGCAATGAGGCTTGCATCTTTGAGTTTTACGGAGATTCACCAGTGCTTTATCAGGCTTCCTTGAGCCTTTTATGGGGCAGATTATTTCCGCTTATTTATAGTCTCAATGGGATGTAAAACTTGCCCAGTATGAGACCTCAGAGAGTTCACCACTGAAGGGGGGATCGCAGGCTTGCCGTTCTTGACCGTAAGCATTACCTATCAGTTTCTTATGGCGTGTTGGAACCAGAATTGAGGCTCTTCGCACTCAGATTGTAAACACCACTCCATGCCGTCCATCTTTGAGGGCCTTCCTTTGCTATGCTTACGTTGATGAGCGCCGCCATCGGCCTTTTACAGTACCTCCTCCACTGTTACAGAGTCACCATTCCTGATCAGATGGCTCTTGCCCCTGCTTCTGGTTCTCTTTCTCTGGTGGCCACTCTTCTATGTGGACGGGCCTCCTGTTCGTGTTTTGTGGAGGGGTAACTCATGGTCGTGAAGGTGCTCAATTCATCCGAGCTAGTGAGACTTTTCAAGCAGAATAAGGAAAGAGTAAGGTTTCTTCTCTACTGCTATATTTCTGAGACATTCTTATGAGTCCCCTGTGCTCCTGCTGCTCCTGATCTTCATCAGCTTCCGACTCGTTTCAGAACCAAATGGAGCAACTTAGTTGCAATTTCAAATCCAGTTAGGTTCTCTATGCAGCAGTCTCCTTGAATAATTCTAGCCCTTCTACTGCTACCCTTGCCTCAGGTATAACCTACTGCCCTTCATGTTAGATCGAGAAACCCATCTTGGGTCCTTGATTCAGGCAATGACCATATACTAGTGAGTTATCTCTCTTTACTTCGCATTGTCTTCTATTGATCAGGTTTGTTCATATTGCTGATGTCCTGCTGTCCCGCCGTAGTAAGGCGAAATATGCCTGTTCTTTTCTTCCCACCACATTGTCTTCTGTTCTTTAGGTCCCTGATTTTGCTTATAATCTTCTATCGGCTAGTCGTCTTGCTCGTTACTACAATGTGATGTTATTTTCTCATCCCATACTGTGTTCTTTGCAGGACCAAATTCGAGAGATTTTTGGCAGGGGTAATGAGTGGAATGGACTGTACTACTTTGGTGATCCCCACCTGATTCCTTGCCATCTATAAGTTCTTCGGCATCTGTTTGGCCTAGTTTTTAAAGAGTCTATGTCTTTTTCTTTAACGTCTTTAAACTCTGGCATGCCCGGTTGGGACTGCCAACTTTCAGTACTTATGTCAACTTTTTTCCCATTAATAAATAAAACGTGTCAGAAGTTTCAGTTTAAATGCATTGTGTGGTGAATTGTCTAACATGTCGGGTCTAATTATATTCCTCGTATGCACCGTGCTCCGCTGCTTTTGACATTATTCATTCAGGATAGCATTATTTTTACATAATATACTAATCATATATTTACCTACAGTAAAATATTATAATTTTTTAGCTACCAGTAACTAAATTTTTAAAAATTCGACAATTTACCTTAATGTTCTGTTACAAAATCTTGCTACAAGCAGCTTGGTTAGAAATTATTTTGAGCATTTAAAAATGTCCGAAATTTATGAAATTAAATACTTAACACCTAGACATATAAATGTATAACATAGAAAATTTTCAGATTTGTCTAATATATGTAACTATTTCTATAAAATTCGCAAAGTTTTTGTTCAAACTAATTTGTTCCAGGTTCGGAATTCGTATTGAATGTCAGTTCTGGACTATTTAGAGTCTGAATTTGAAATAATGTTCTAAATAAAAGTTATAGATAATTTTAATAGTTTTTCAACGCAATTTAAATTGAGTAATTAGAACTTCATATGAAAAAATTATGATTAAAATATAATTTCTGTTCCAGAGGTAAAATAAGATTGCAACTTATTCGAATTTTAATCTTAAAAATACGTATAAATACAATATTTTTAGGGTATTTAGAAGGTTTAAATTTTACTAATTATGGTATTCTACAATAAGGCTTAAAGTAGAAGAAATTATCAAAGAAAGGGGAGGAAATTAGAATTTACCTCGGTAGGAAAAATAGTATCGGTATCGCTAGTTTCATTTTTCTTTCTCTCTTCTCAGCTTTTCTCTTTGTTTCCATACCCCTCTCTCTCTATTTTCTTATTCTCTGTCTTTTCATTCCTTCTCTTTGTTTTGTTGTATGGGTTCTTGCTGGGCCAGCACCCTTTTTTATAAATTTGAGAGTTGTTTGGCTTATTAGGATAGACTTATCACTCCCTCACTCACATGTCACACATGCACTACACACACAGATAGCATGAAAACACGCGCACACACGGCAGCACACACTCACGCCACTCCACACATGTCCACACCATACACATGGGCAGCTGCATGTCACACCCACCCACATGTACACAGCCCCACATACACGCACACACTTTCACAAAACTCACACGCACACTCTTTTCCATGCGTGGTGACACGTGTCTCTTATGCACGCACCCGCGTGTCTACCGTGTGTCTACGACGTATCGCATTATCGTGTTATGTTTGGCACCTAATTTAAAGTTAAATAAAATTAGCTTGGCTACTAATTTAATACTTATTTTCGTGGGTCGGGGCATTACAATATTGCATTTTTTAAAAAAAAAAAAAAAAAAGTTAAACCATATCGCTAGCTATGGTGAACTCCAGCACACCAACTCAAATCTTGAACCATCAAAGACATACCTATTGACATACAATATGTAGTTGCCACAAAGGCTTTATGGGTGGATCACCAGCCCTGATCACACCACCCCCTCTTCTTCATTTTGATCTCCCGTCATGCAACCAAATCGAGTCTTCTGTACCAAACCAATTCCAAATTGTAACCATCTTTTATATGAGAAATTTGTTTCCTGCAATTAGGACTTTTGGACATTATTAAATGTGGGAAGTTTGTATTCAGATATTGTGTTTTGTTAATGTTTGAGAATTAATTATTGCTTATTGTTTCCTGTTATTATTAGGTGAAGATTCTAGACATTGAAAAGTGCTTGGATACAGTTGCCACTTTGCAATCTAAGAAGAGTGCTGGTGAGGTTCGTTTCAGTGCTAAAAAAATTGTTTAATATTGCTGTAGTTTTAGTACATTCATATATAACTGAGTTGTCAAATGATATTTGAAATTGGGATGACATTTTGCTGATATGAGGCAAAATCTCTTTAGTTTTCTTTTACTATTGTTCTGTTCTTTATGGATGCCTATGATCTGGTCAAGTTTTATGCTTGGTCCTTTATCAAAAGCATGTGTTTTGAAATGATTAAGGTTGGTTGGGGCCTGCTTAGGTCTAAATCCTTTTTCCGTGTCCATTAAAGATTGTCCTCCTTTACTCCTCTTTAATGCTTCTCTGAAATAAAAATTTTAAACTGAAATGCATATTATAGAAGAAGAAATTTGATAATGTTGGAAAACTAATGTTGAAGGGTCCAGTGTGGATGCATTAGTTTCTTCATTCTACAACTGCACTCTAAACGTGTTGGAACTTTGAACTGACTATTAGTATTTCTGTCAACTCGCTAAAGTGCAAGATGCTTCTAATTGGTAGATGAGATGCTCATAAGATCTTCATGATAGACTTTTGAAGCTGATTTCTCAGCTGTAGTACTAGTAGCTTTGGTGGGAGAGTTTTGTAGGAGGTAAGACTTGGGAGGCCTCCACTGATAATCTCCTTTTCTTTAAAGACAGGGCCTTTTGCTAGGAGACACCAATTACTGTGTGTGTTTAAAAAAGATAAACAAATAAATAAGGCACCAATTGCAGTAGGCCATATCTTGGTAGTTCAGATAGTTAAGGGATATTAATGGAATTGGGAAAAACTGCAGTACCAAATATTAAGTGTCGTGGTGTGTCTCACATACACATAATTTGTTCCTCCTGTGTTCAAATCTTCAGGCTAATGATTTTCAGCCTCTCCTGTTTTTATTTAGGCTATCAAGTTACTATCTTATTCTGTTTGCAGGCACTGATAGCTGATTTTGAAGTGTCAGAAGGCATCTATTCTCAGGCATGCGTCTAAGATACTGATTCCGTATGTTTATGGCTGGGAGCAAATGTCATGCTGCAGTACTCATGTGAAGAGGTACCGCAATTGCAATTTTTTTTAAAGCAAAGCCCACTTGTAATGTTAAGATGTTAGCTTTTTTCCTCGTATATAATATTTATGAAGTTCTAAAAACTTCGAAGTGCAGGCTACTGATATTCTACAAAAGAACTTAGAAAATGCCAGAGCCAGTTTAGAAGTACTTGTTGCGGATCTACAATTCTTAAGGGAATCAAGTGACCATTACGCAGGTATAGTTGGTTTTCTGCACCTTTTATGGATTGTGGTTAGAAGAGTTAAAATGATTGTTTACAAATCCAGAAACTTGCTGTATTTATTTGTGTCCAACTCATTTGTAAAACATTTCAATAGTCGAAGTCTATGTTACATGGACTCTTCTAAATACATAAAGTAGTCGTGCCAGATGCTCGACTACACATAAACTAGTCTTGTTCGACATGTTTAATTGGATATTCACCTAGCAATCATATTTTGTAATTAGAATTTAGCATAGAACTATGCTATATTATGTATGTGATTCTCTATGACATTTTGTAAACACCATTTTACACTAGAAAATATAAAAAACAAGCTGAGGAATATGAATATATTGCCGTGTCCCAATACCCTTTGACTTGGGAATTAGATGTAGTCAACACAGAGACATGTACCTGTTCCCAAAACTAACCATTGTACCTAAGACGTACCCGAGTCCGTATAACAATGGTCGAAGGTTGCATATGGCACCATGGGGCCGTGATGTAGCCATTGATTTCTGTTCATAATGAAAGCTCACTTAATTAGAGTGTTTGGTGATGGCTCTTTAACCATATCACTGCTATGGTTCAGGTCACAATTCCTCGTGTATACAACTGGGATGTACATCAATGCAGAATTTGACAAGCTGTTGCCACCAAATACTCGTGAGAAAAATGTTGCTTCAACGAGTTAAGATGAGGCAGAATGGACTTGGCTAGGCAGGAGTAAGGGTCTAGTTTCTCTTATCCATTTTTTAGGTGATAGGATTGCTGTCTTCTTCTTTTTTTCTATCTTCTTGCCATAAAATTATTGCATGGGTTTTCATCTGACTTCGTTTATTGTGATAGTTCTGCTGTTTAAGAAAAGTGACATTTTACTTGGACCAGTTTGTTGTGTTATGACACACTTTGGGCTTTGAGCTGTAACAGTACGACTGTCAGAAGTTCAGTAGAACAATTTGGGTTGACGTTAGGTGTTTTCTGTAGTCTACCCTTGTTTTTGTGTTGGTTGGATTGCTCATTTCAGTTTAGTTTTGCCTCGTTTATGCCCTCGCTGGTAGCTGACGTTAGGTGTTAACTTGTAAGTATCATTTCAAATTTGAAAATTTAGATCACTTGATGTAATGGGACACACACAAGCTTCATGAAGAGAGAAAATTGTCTGCCAAGCTTCGTCCACGGAGGCGTCAGTCCTGGTATTGCGATCTCCCAGTACTCAAAAATAGTTATGGACTATGATGATGTGATTTTTCGGATTAGTATATTGCAATTTTAGACAGAAATAGCGTTTTGGACCTTTTAAGTGCCCCTTCTTGTTTCCTTTGGAATTAATTATTGAATTTACCTGAACTTTTGAATTAACAATTTTGTTTGATTTGTTTCGAATATCTGATTCAACGAGTGGGAGTCATTTGTGTTTTTGTAGTTGTGATGGTGAGTGGTTGGAAAGTGGAAATCTCTCATGTGTTCTTGTAATTGTAAGGGTGAGTGGTTGGAAAGTGGAAACCTCGTTGCTGCTATCAATTCTTGAGGTGGGTCAATCCATATGGGTCTTTATCACGGCTTAATCGTGCCCTACCCGTGGACAATGAGATTGATCATCCGAATTAATCGATCCTTGAGTCGGATACCGAGTTATTGTTTGATCTGAACTTGAAATTTGAAATGGTTGCCCTCTACACTTGGCCTAGGGTTTCACACGATTGTTGTCTATAGGTAAAAAAAATGTCTAATTTAAATTTGCATCCATGATTCACTCTTTTTTTTGACATAATAAAACTATGTTTAGATGGCTGTAATTTTGAGTTGGAATTTAGAATCTCATTGCTTGAAAAAAAATTCTTAGAAACGTAATGACTCAGTAATCGTTTTTTAGGTGTCTGGCGTTATTTAGGAATCTTAATCGGAAAATGTATTTGAATTTAACTTTATTGTTCTTAAAGATTAATTCAGGAATATGAGATTATTGGAGATTGTGGGAAATCAAACTCCCTTATTTAGATTGAGATATCATGAATTACATTCTTATTTCTACTTTTCTACTTTTTCCAAATGGTGGAATTTGGATTCATGTGAGTTTAGAATTACATTCCTATTTTCTTAATTGTGAAGTAATTTTAATTTACCAAAAGAAAAAAAAACACTTGCATCTAAACAGACTAAAAGGTTTTGCATTTGGGCCGCTATACAATGTGCGGTATGCGAGGATATGGCTTTGCATACAACACTCTTTTCACACCCCCTTAAGCCCAATTAGACCAAAACGCTAGAATGCTTGCTTCCTATTTCAATTGCTTAGCCATGAATGTACAATTGAGTTCATAAACGGCTAGGAATTCCCATTGGTTTCTTGAGAAAAATCCATCCCCTCTCTCTCTCTCTCCAAAAAAAATATACCCCTAAAATTGGTTAGAATTTGAAATATGTGAAGCAGATTCATTCTGAATATGACTCACATTTCACCAAATTTGAATCTACACAATATGTTTCAATTCTTTATTACACACCTCACTTTTTGGTACTTATCTAGATAAAAATCTATGGGTAACTAACATTAATCTTGCCCTAGTATGTTTGATGTGTTATCTATTAGGTTAATAGCAGCCCTCGCACGCATCACACATACCAAGAACATAAGAGATTACAATACAATAGTCACAGTACCAAAAGAAGAGAGTTGATACTTTTGACTTGGGTCTTTTTGTATCATTTTGTATTGTTTCAAAATTGCGTGTTGACTGTTGACAGTAGAAGGAAAAAAAAGGTCCAGAAACAAGCTCTGTTCACATCTATTTTTAATGTCCCTTTTGAGTTGGACAACATGGGTAACAATCTAAAATAATATCAAAACAGTGAATAAATATTTATACGTGTTTGACTCATTTATAGAGGAATGTTTGGCCACTTAGAATGAACGCGTCGAAAATAAATAAAGAAGTTGTTCATTTCTCTAACAAGTTAAGTTTATAGATCCGGTTTAACAATCCAACAATAGATTTGTCAATGAGTAAAAATAGAAGGGTAAATTTTACTGACCTCCCCTAAAATTTTTGATAAGTGTACCGACCTCTCTTATAGTGTTGAAAATAGCACCGATCTCTTTTATTTTTGAACTTATTATCAAAATTCCTCTTTAAAGCTATTTATTTAGTAAGAATAACAAGATTGCTGTTATTTTTTTTCTCATCAAGGCACTCTCCCATTTTCACCCTTCATGCTCCAAAGGCCTATACCATCAATTCACTTTGATAAACATGAGGCGTGAAGACAATAAAATGCACAATACTTCAAACCCAGGTCCAAATTTGGGTTCATTACACTAACCTTTCAGGTGGAGCCCACTTTCAGAAAAATGGTCCCACACTCCCATCCCAACTGACCGCTGGTTTGAACTTTGACCCCCTCCAATAGTCAAAGTTAGCATAGATCTTGAATTCCCCACACCCCACCCACCTTCATCCTGACATTCCAACAACTTCATATGCCAACTTCATATGCCAAATTATAATTAAATTTTGTAGTCAAATTATACAATAATTACCCATCTTCATCCTGACATTCCAACAACTTCATAGTCAAATTATAATTAAGTTTTTTGTGCAAATTAGACACTAATTATAGTATAATTATAATTCATTTTTATTATTCAAATCGTTCATATTAAAAATTAAAAATAAAATAAAAAATCTCAATTCATTCAAAAATTTGGAATAAGCGAAAGCCGTCGATTATTATAATACCCGTCATCTCTTCGCAATCAAGGATGTAAAGGACCTATCTTCTCTAAAATTGGATTTTGGACTATACTAGTGCAGTTTTAACATTTTGGACTCATTTTAATTATTCAAACCGTTAATATCGTAGACTTCATTGAGAATTATAACACTTTAAAAATTCAAGTTGATCGAATATTGCTATTCTTTTATAGTGTTGTTTCATAAATTAATAAATGAGTGTGAAATACATAATTATACTTATTTATCTTGATATAAATTAATATTGATCGGTTATTAATTTATGTCCAATTAACATAATTTTTTATATTACTATAATTCTCAATGAAGCCTAAAATATAAATAATTTGAATTATCCAAATGAATTCAAAATGGACACAAAATTCTTAGATTTTACTGGTATAAATGGAAGGGTAAACAGAATCACTAAATTGTTTGTAGAGACGTGCACGCAAACCAAGGGTAGATTTGTCATTTACTGCAAATATGGGCTCTCGAGAGGATCTTTTGTCTGGTTGCGTGTGTTGACGCGTTTACGCTACAAATATTTTATAATTAATTAATTATAATATATATCTGTATAGGTCTCTAGACAAAATAAATAAAAGTGTTGACTTTGACTTTGATATGTGCGGGTGCGGCCCAGATCCGAAAACTGGGCCCTACAAAAATGTTTATTCAAAATGGGCCGCAATCACCGGCTCGCGTTCTCATATGCTTCAAATGGGGAGAGAGTCAACGGGTAGGGTTTCCACACCCCGAAAGAAAGGTTTTTTCTTATTTAATCAAAAATTAAAAAATGGGTTTGGCTGAATTAAAATAAGCTATTTTTTATGAGATTTTTTTCCTTCCGATTTTTTTATTTGAAATTATATAAAAAAAAGGTCAGCTAATAAGAGAGTTAATTTGCAATTGCTATAAAAATAAATTTTTCGCTTCTGCTAGAGATATTCTATATACTGACTATTAAACAGAAATTGAAAAAGTATTTACAATTGGTATAGAATAATAAATTTAAGCAGTTAAATTGTATTTATCGTAGAAGTTTTAAAATAGTTTTTTTTTTGTGATTTGTCCATAAAGCTCTCGTCCTTCGTTTAATAGAAAAAAATAAATACATTTTTGTTCTATTAAAAATGTAATATCAAGCAAAAGAAAAAAAAAAGTTCATGAACGTTTAAGGGAAAAAAAACAATGCAAAATCAAAAATTAAGGAGGTGACGAATAAATTTTGGTTAAAATAAGACAAGTTCACAACTAGAACTTGTCAAATCCATATTTTTAATTGGATTTAAAATTCGATACATTCCTGCAAATCCTGCTGCTGATCTTGTTGCGACATTAACAATTGAGTCTGAAGGAATAGTTGGTGGTTGTCTAGAAACAGAATCAATCAACGGCATTCTAGGGGGAAAATATCATTAAAAAATAATAAAACTAGTTTATCTTAGTAATTAACAACGGTGATTAAAAAATTGTTGTTTCAATACATCAATATGCGTAGACATGTTTAAATTTTCTATTTATTACGTGGATAAGAATATTATTCGGTCAATTAGGGTTAGAGGAAATTAAATTTAGGAAAAATTTCACTGACATCTCTGAGGTTTCTGACAAACACAATCACATCTCTTTTAGTTTTATAAATAGTATTAATCTCTCTTACTTTTGAAACTATTGTCAAGATTCTTCTAAAACTATTTTTTTTATAAAAATGACAATCTTGACATTAGATTTAGGGTTCTCAAATTTTCTTTTCTCAATACACCCCTTAAAATAAATAAATAAATATTCTCTTTTTTTATAAAAATGATAATAAAGTTTATTTTTTAAGTACATTTATATTAGGAGAACATAAAAGTAAAATATTTAGATTATTTTTTAAAAAAAATATTAATAATAAAATTTTATTTTTTAATTATATTTTGATTAAGAGTACTTAAAAAGTAAACTATTTAGATTATTTTTAAAAAAATTACATATTGATAAAAAAATAAAAATATAGTAGTTTATAAATAAATTATGTTTTATGAAAAAAATTATTTATTTATTTATTTGGTGCATTGAGAAGATAAATTTGAAAGTCCTAAATATAAAGGCAATTTTCTTATTTGTTTTTATAAAATTAGCTCCAAGAGGAAATTTTGAAAATAATTTAAAAGGGAAGTCAGTGCAATATCTAAAACTACAAAAAAAGTGATTGTATTAATCAGAAATTTCAAATGAGGTCAGTAAAATTTACCCTTAAATTTATTAAATGTCTTTATCATTAACGGATCAATTAGGGTTCGAGGCCATCAGGTTTTTGTCCCGCTATAGAAGAACTAGAGAACCTATTCTTCCTAAAATTTCCTACTAATCGATATCTTAATAATCTCTAAAAAATAATCATATTTTTTGATAATTCGGGAACTAATTCCTACTGTCAATAAGCGGGGTCTGGACTAACACAATAAAAAAATTGATAACATGCAAATAGAAATTGAATCCCAAACTAAATGCTTTATGATTCTCTTGATGGCAACACAACTACCGCTTAAAAAAAATCATTGATTTACCATAAATAAAAAATTAAAATAGCCATGGTCGGTTATAGTATTGTAGGTTATAGATGGTGGCATCTTTGTAGGTTATAGATTGAGGAAGTTTTATAGGCTAAAACGCTATATATTAAAGGCTAAACTATCAATTACTCTTGCCAATTCTGGTTTAGTCTGTAATGAGACCCTCAAACTTTTTTTTTTATATATATATTTAGGCCCTATTATAGAGATGTAAAAATGTTATGTGCTTCCTCATAGTTAATTTTAATACTCAAATATATCATAATTTAATTATAGTCTAAGTGAGAGAAGAAAACATGGGAATAAAAAAATACCAATAGTTTCAAGTGAAGTTATTATGTTTTTGTGACTGATGAATGATAATTTAACGTATGGGGAGGATAATTTTACGTGAAACAATCAATGTATTTTTTTTATTTTTATTTAATCAATCATTTTTGAATTTAAGCTATAATTTAGCTGGCACTAAGAAGCACAAGATTAACACGATAGCTTTCTCATCTTTATTGATGCAATTATGAAAGTTGGAGACTGTAAATTGAAAAAAATAAATGCTCGATTGTCTTGTTGAAAACTAGACTAAACTTAAAGGACTAGTTGGTAGTTTACTCTATATTAGAAGAACATGGGGAACGATGAGATCTAGAGAATCTTCACATGTTTATGAATATTTATTTTATCAAAAGCCTACTTTATGCGGTATTGAGATGACGCAGAAAGAACCTGTTTAATTCAAAATATGAGTGATAATGTACAAACAAAAAATTTATAATATAAATTTTTTGTATAGAATAATAATATAGCAGAATATGAACCTTTGAATTTTCAACAAAACACCCATCATTCTTATTGTCATATCATTCTTGTAGTATTTTATGCATGAATTTTATATACAAATATCATTTTTTTAAAAATATTAATGCTAGAAATAATAAAAATTAATTATATTGAGATTAGTACTCTCTAAATAGCATAATTCTGGCAAATAGTTCCTCTATAATTGTTATAATTAATAATAATAACAAAAAAAAAATGATTGTCTTGTTAAAATCCCTTGTCACCAAATATCTCTTTTTGTCACTACACATTTTCAGTCGCGATTATTCTTCAAAACGCTTGTGTTTTGAGATTCTAATTACATGATCTCATGATTTCATGGAATTAATTGGAGTTACAAAGGCTTTATTGCACATCGTTTATGCCATTCGACATGTGTCCATAGACATGTTTTCTAAAATAGTTGTAAGAAGTGACATATTAAACAAATGACTGAGATATTTGAAAACTGATGATTATACTCCTAAAACAATAGTATTTAGTAACTAGTATATTGAACAAAGGATAGTTGACAAAGGCCCAATATTCCTTAACTCATGGTACATTAAACCCAGTGGTTCAGGCTCTCTTTGGTCACTAGCGTGGGTTTTAATCTCAACCATCTACGTCCCTTTCTTATTGTATAATGGATGATGTTCTTATTGAGACCAAAATCCAAGTAAATAAAAATACATGGTCCGTAACTATTATAGAAATAAAAAAAAAAGAGTATGTGATGAAAGTATACAATCATGAGAGAATACACCAAAATTTTATATGATTCAGTCGTGACATTACGGGAGAAGATTAATAACACACTATATATATATATAGATAGATAGACCAAAATCCAAGTAAATAAAAACACATGGTCCATAACTATTATAGAAATAAAAAAAAGAGTTTGTGATGAAAGTATACAATCATGAGAGAATACACCAAAATTTTATATGATTCAGTCGTGACATTACGGGAGAAGATTAATAACACACTATATATATAGATAGATAGATAGACCAAAATCCAAGTAAATAAAAACACATGGTCCATAACTATTATAGAAATAAAAAAAAGAGTTTGTGATGAAAGTATACAATCATGAGAGAATACACCAAAATTTTATATGATTCGGTCTTGACATTACGGGAGAAGATTAATAACACACACACTATATATATATATATACCTGAATATCTGTCTTTAAAACTTTCCTAATTAATCTAATCTTCAGGAATAAGATAATATTTTAAAAATAATTATCATCTTTTATAAGATGGAATCTACCAACATATGAAAAAAGGAAAACTACAAGAAGATATTGATGGTATGGCTGAGAGAAAGAGCCTAAGGCCTAAGAGGTGCTTTCAAATGGGTTTTTTGTAACCATCATATGCAAGGTTTTAACCAAATGAGACCACACAAGCTTAGATAGGTAGGACCATCCTATTATCCTACTATATGTGTAGGAGCGAGCCGAGTAGTCTACACTACAATCAACCTTGTGCAGTAGGCCTCCACGGGGAAATCATATGCAACTACGTACCACCGCTGGGTGACTCCATACTCATAAGAATACATATTTATAATATATATATATATATGGAATTATCTTCACATCTCTCTCTAATATCTTTGCACAAACAAAAGTTCAAAGTTTTGACTTGGGCCCATATTTGTAAATTCTTATTCTTATAATATGAACCAACGAAGAATCAGGCGATGAAAGGGAGACAGGGACCTGGTCAATTTCGTTAAATTATTAAGTCGGTTGTGTCTCAAATTGAGTAAATTTTACTTTCAATTGTGATCTTGTAATCGATTGGAACAATTCACGCAACCAGTTATAAAGTGAATGAACAAATTTGTTTCTTTGATATTTCTTAGCTCTGGCATATGACTAGTCAGAATAATAAAATAGTGAAGTTTACTTCTTTGACCCCCAATTAAAATAAAGAAATTTTTTATTTTGGCCGATCACATTTGAGTTGATGACAAACATTTATTTTCCATTCCTTAATGTTGTTTGAGGCACCCATCCAAAAAAAATGTTGGGGAACAAGTGAGATATTTGTTGCACCTTGTATTTTTATTTGTCAACAGCTTCTACTTTTGAATTAAAAATAACTTAAATGATGAGAATAATCTATCTTTGCTTTTGAAAATTGGAAACACGCTCACAGAATAAGCTTTGTACCTAAGTTGTATAAATGGCGTTAATTTGCCAACTTTCTTTTATTTTAAAAATTATTAAATTAACTTAGTTTTTATATGATACTCTCAACCAATAAGACTACACAAAGGAGCATGAATGCACATGCGTGATTTTGTCACCACCCGATCAACCAAAGTGGGTAAATTATGCACAACTTATCTTATTCCTAATGCTAGCTTATTTGTTCTTTCAGTGTTGTATCAGCAGGTTGAATGGGTGCTCCTACGTACGTAAGAAATAATTACTACATTTATAATGGGATTAACTAGCATCTTAGCTTGTAAGCAAGTTGGCTTGTACTATTAGGTACAAAGCAAGCAACATCCACATGTTGAACACACATCTTAACCTATAAGATTGTAATTACATATTTTTTTCTCAAGTTCTTCCCTAAAAACAAGTCTTATTTTTTTAAAAAAAAATTGCAGTGTTAAGAATAATATAAATAATAACCTTGTCACTCTATCTAATAACTTAAGTTTTTAAATAAATTGGTAATTAATACTTTCACATAGTATGCACGTGTTTTGATTTTAAATTTCAATCACAGTAAACCTTTTCGGTACTAATTGAGCTTAAAAAACTATAATTAATAAATTTGATATGGAACTATTAGCTTGAACCAAAATTTGATGAAAATAATATTTTCTTTGGATGACGAATAACTTAGAAAGCTGAGAATGAGATTGATAGGTTAGGAACGTGGTTAAATTTGTGTTGTTGTTGTTATTTATAAAAAACATATACGTTTTTCCGAATGCTTAAGTTGTGTTTAAATTAAGGATTTAGAAAAGAATTTGCAAAAAAGAATAATTTTTTTATGCCACTTAATCCATAATCCAGACACAACCTAGCTCTCTCTTTATTTTTTATTTTTTGTTTGATTGATGACAAAAAAAAAGGGTTCTTGTACCTTTTATTGGTGACGTATAAGTGGTTCCTTGTAACTTGTACTGGCTCTTGGATGAGCAGTCCAAGTTTGTTGTGCAATTATAACATAAAGATGTGAGACACACCATGACGACGACGATGATGGGCCAAATCTCATCAATGCATATGGCGCCCACATGTGATAGATTATTTTCTCACGCAACTTATATATCTGCAATCGCCATGGTAGGACATAGACATACATATAATTATATATGCATACATTTATAATAGGGAAGTGATTTCTACACTCCTCTTTTTGATTTCTGCATTCAAAAGTAGGAATACACTCCTACTTTGAAGTGCAGAAATCAAAAAGTAGAATGCGAAAATCAATTACCTTATAGTAACTATAAAATTATATTTGGATCAACAATTTAGAGAGGGATTTGTGGTGAGGAAAGAAAAATAAAATAAATAAAAGATTAAATTTGAACCGTACATTAGATATTTGCTCAACTTATCCCTAACCACTTGATTTTTTTTCCGTGAAATTCTTAATCAAAACACAACCGGATGGCCTATGTAATTAGGTCGTTTTTGTTAAAATTTAGAGGACTTGTTTTAGTTTTGGGTAGAATTTTTTTACTATTTTTGTTTGTCTTAATTAGAAACAATTGAAAACATGTTAAATTGAAAACATATTAAGAAAGTTATATTTATAAAAAAAAAATCACTTTAAGACAAAAAATTTATCCCAATACGTTTTTGGATTAATTTTATCTTTATGAATTTATGTAAATATGGGCTTTTTTCACTTTTTTTATTTCTCTAATTAATTAAGACGAATTAAAAAAGCAACCAGTCTTAACTAAAAGATCCTTTATTGGTATAATGATATATGTTGTACTATCAACTTAACTTTATGATACTTTTTATTAGTCTTATTGCTAAAAAAAAAATATCCATTTCTTCTATTCTTACACTTTCACCCTCATCAAACTCAACCTAAACCAAATAATTAAAAAAAATGACAAATTGAAATTAACTTGAACCTAGCCAGTAGTAGCATGGATTTGTAATTAACAAACAATGCATGGTTAAAAAAAATAATCTAACATTAAAAATTGGGTAAGTTATAGTTACCTCCCCTGAGATTTATGAAAATCATAGAGACTTCCCTTACTTTTTTTGAAATTGCACTGCACTCTCTTCTGGTTCAGATTTTTATTTCATATTCCCCCTTCTGTTAGAAGACCGTCAAAGAGGTTAACAAATCTTGTTGAACTTAGCAACTTATTTTATTTGGTTTCCAATTTTACCCTTGATACACTCCTAGCAAGACAAAAATTAGGGAGCTTCTAAATGCAACCCTAAAGGTCTCAGTACACCCTAATTGGGGTAACACATACATTTCTAAAATTTTGGATTTTAATTTGTACCAACACCATCATATGACCTTAGGAAAAAAAAAAGCCTAACCATAAAACCTTGCCCCATGCAGCATCTACCACCACCCTCGTCGACATCCCCTTCAAACACCGCCTGTCTCTCTCTCCATCACCATCACCCGCTCTCCTTTTCCCTCCTCCTTCCACTACACCCCTCCCACCACACCATACGAGGGCAACCCTTTCTATCTGTATCCTCGTTCCTACTCCCACACCGTCAAGTTCCACATCTCACCAACGCTACCGCAACATCACAATCATCATCATTGTTGAGGTAGAAATCTGGCGCGAGCAACCAACAATCAGAATTGCTCAAGGTGGCAACCTCGATCACCTACATAAGGAAATAAACGTTACTGGCCGGGGTGCTACCGCTCAAAACCCCTTCGACGTGGTGATGAGATCGTATGAGATAAATCTATTAAACAAAGCACAGTAGAGAAATCAAGAAACAAAAGCTTATGAAGTGCGATTGTCGTTACCTTTTTCTAGAGAATTATGAGCAGGTTTTATAAATGGAGATTTTAAAAACGTGTGAGGAGATGGAGATAATGTCGCAACTATAGGAGACTGTGATGGAGATGTAGTAAATCACATTCATCTCGGTCTGGAAATATTGGCATCATAAACTACTGAGCAACATGAATTAGTGACTTGAAAGGTTGTGATGAGAATACAGCGACATAAGACAGCTTGACATGTTGAGTGACGATCATAATAGACGTTGGCAATGTGTCCTTCCTAGACTTTGGCGATATAGCTATCTCACGAACAATGTTGCGACATGGTTGCCTCAGGTTGGGTTATCTCTTCTTCTGGAGTTAATTTGAATAGCTGAAAATTTATCGCTCATCAATCATAATCAGTTGACACCTATTACAAATTGGGTTTTGATGAGCGGGAATTGAGAGATACACATGGTTTAAGAAAGAATAAGAGAATTTTAATCACACATTGTATTCTTTAATTAGGGTTAGAAACAAAGATTGATAGTTGCCAAGAGCAATGATAAGTCATCTAGAGGGCAATTAGGTTTTGATTATGGGAAATGATCTAACATTGAATCCGGACAGGGGGTTTACTGTTGTAAATTTTTTTTTTTGCAAGGTTGGTTGCCGTGCATAGGCTGTGTTGTGGTTGCTGGCTCCATTCAATTGGAGTGATTGGGCAATGGGAGGTGGGACATGTTTGGGTTTGTGTGTACGTGTTCAACCACACAAGTGTGTGTGAGAGAGGGAAAGAGGGGACAAACAGAGAGAGCGGTGAGAGAGAGAGAGAGATTTGGGTTGGGAAGGTGGAAGAATAGATTGGGTAGGTTGGGGAACTTCGTGGTAGAATGGATGGGCCATAGTATAAAATACCCAATTGGCTGGAGGAAGGTAAATATCAGGAATACCTAAGGTCAAAAGAGTAAAAATCCACTCTCCGTCAACCGTGTTAAGCCGACAAACTTGACAAGGGAGGATAGTGTAATTCAAAAAAAATAAGAGAGGTCTCTAGGATTGTCATAAACCTTAAGATAGGGTAATTGTAATTTACCCTTAAAATTTTAAATCGAAAACATATGCTTGCGTGTGTGTACAGAGAGCAAGAGTTGACGTGTGAATGCTTGTCCATTGACGATATTGGAGGCTTGTCGGGGGATCGATCGGGAAGTGGATGATGCTGAGTTGGTCACGCGGAAATTATACGTGTCAGCATTTGTACTACGTTAATTTCTCGGGTAAACTGCACATTGTTCTTTCAAAGTATTGAGTGATTCTCACTTGGCCCACTTAACTAATACTTTTGTCACTTTGTACCCTCAATTATATAAAACCATTACAATTAAGCTCCACATCTAATGTCCGTTTATAAAATGAACATAAATTTCCAACTATGCCACAATGTGTTGATTCGACCCGGATTCATAGGCAACCCATGTTAACCTCATAGAAAATATTCAACTTCGATTTTTTTTTTTTTTACATTGTTCGATATCTAAATATATATCTCGCCCCTATCTCTTATTTTATTGTGAGTCTGTAGATAAAAAAATATTGAATTTGAATATTATCTATGATGTTAACATGAGTTACCCCTGAATCCGAGTCGGGTCAACATGTGGTGTGTCAATTTCCATCGACTTTGTATATGGACATTGGATGTTAGGGCTAATTGCAATAGTTTATATTATTGAGGGTGAGAAATAGGAAAATTATTAGTTAAGGAAGAAAAATGAAAATCTCTCAATACTTTGAAGGAGAAAAGTGCAGTTTCCCCTATAACATTAAATTCGGAACACACGTGCCAAAAAGTGAAAACCTTCTTTCACACGCTCCTAAAACAGTAATTTCTAGATTTCTCATTCAATTGCAACTTTTTGCCATATATTTAGATTAAGAATTTCGTGGATGAAAAAGAAAATGATATGAAAAAAAAATAGTCCTAAAAACAGTTATTTCTAGATTTCTATTTCTCATTCAATTGCAACTTTTTGGGTTATATTTAGATTAGGAATTTGGTGAATGAAAAAGAAAATGATATGACAAAAAATAGAAGATTCAATCATTTAGAACCGTTAAATCTTTTAATTTTGTTTCTTTTCTTTTTTCTTTATCAATTTTTTTATCCAAACAGAGCCTCGAGGTCCAAGTCCTAATTTTTTTTTTTTTGGGAACAATCCTACCCTCCTAAATTGTCTAGCTAGCTAATTAATGGTTTTATTCCTTGATTTTGTTAATTACTAGTAGTAAATTTGCTAAGACCATAAACCAGCCCAGTTGAGCCCAAAGTGGCTTGTTTAAATACCTTGGCTTGTTTATTTTCCAAGAATATCAATAGATTCGATCACCAACCTTATTGATGGATGGATTGTTATACACTCCTCAAGCAAATATAAATTTGTTGGAATGGGCTTAATTCGAGTTCAAAAATGTCATAAAATTTTAAAAAGTATTCGTTTACGTAATAAGTCAATTTAAAACAAGCTTTAATGAAATACCGGACTTTAGTAGCTTGATTTGTTTTACATCTATCAATTAACTTTCTAGGGTTAGATCGAACTTGGCATTACAATAATACCCAATTTTTAATAAAAAGTCTAATTTTCGAGACTCAAATACTGTAATCATAACAATACTAGAAGTATCTTTTCCATATATATATATATATATATATATAAAATACTAGATAAATAGTGATTCTTGCATCTTATACTAGCAATGTAGGGCCGTCCACTAGCTAGTGATTGAAAAGCATTGCATGCATCATACTAGTAGTTAGCTAATTATAATGCAAAAAGTAGTATACACCTAATGGAATTATACACCTAAACAAAAAAAATCCACAAACTTTTGGAAACATTGTATAAATGAATTAAGCACTTATACACGTCTACTTAGATTACAACATCATTACTTAATCTAGTGGATATCAACACAATTTCATTAATCTAATTGATTATCTTCCGGAAGATTTATTTTTTGGATATTTTTTATTTGTTATTCAAAGTACTTTACTACATTTTTCAGTTGAGTA
The DNA here is from genome assembly GCA_009663005.1 of Actinidia chinensis. Lineage (NCBI taxonomy): Eukaryota > Viridiplantae > Streptophyta > Magnoliopsida > Ericales > Actinidiaceae > Actinidia > Actinidia chinensis. The sequence goes on along the minus strand of CM018907.1, from coordinate 7,715,347 downwards.
GAGGAATCGAAAAAGTAAAATAAAAAATAAATTATATCTAATTATTTAGAGGAATCGATATATATTTTATTTTTAAAATAACATTTTTTAAATTTTCAATTGATTAGAGAAATCGAAAAAAGTTTAAAAAAAATAAACTACATATATTAAGCCAAAAAAATTCAAGATGATCAAGAAAAGTAAAAAAAAAAACTACAAAAATATTTAATAAGTCCATTAAAGGCAAAAATTAAAAAAAATGGTTAAAAATAATAAGAAAATCATAATGACTTCATGGTAGTATTAGTTTTTTTTTTTAATTTGACTATATATATATTTTTTATTCATTGAAATTACTAGAATCAAACTCTCATTCTTGTAATCCAATCCCTTTAAAGTTGAAATGGAAAACAGGCGAAAAGATAATAAGATAACCCAAAAAAAAATCAGAAATGCTACAGTCACCGATAGTTTTACCGATTTTGTTACTGATGAAATCAAAATGACGTCGTTTTGGATACTAAAATGGCTTTTAGTTTCTTCCCGGTAAGAATGAATTTAGTTGAACGACGTCGTTTTGATTTTTTTGCATTAAAATGACGTTATTTTGGTTCTATTGATAATAAAATCGGTAAAACTATCGATGACGGTAGCATTTTTGAAAAAATATAAGTTTACAATTGCATATTCACTGTCACAGCCATACGAGCCTCACTTTTTGTCCACACCGTGTAACCGGAACCACGTACACACGCAACCGGTTCCCGGTCAACAATGCCGCGTATGCGACTTTCGCCGGACCACTTGGCGGTCCTCTTAAACAAAGGTCGCTTTCAGACAAAAGTCCGTACACGCTCTCCACCGGCGTGTAATTTCTCACTCCTTGGTAAAGCCCCACATATTTACTAATCCATATGACACATGCACAAATCACAATGACGTAGTAGAGGTATTTTTGTTATTAAGAAGAACGTTAATGATTTATTTCCATTTTCAATGGATGAATTTAAATAAGACATATTGTTATGTATAAAGATTTTGTATATAAATTTAGTTTGTAAATAATTTTGTTCATAATTGCAATATTACCAACCTCTCTAATTAAGCAATGAACATACATATCTAAATAAAAAGCATTGGAGACCACCTCTTATATTGTATTTGGATCAAGAATTTGATAAGAGAAAATAAAATAAAAATAAAAAAATAGAATATTCAATTTCGGAATCATTAGATCCTCTAACTTTTTTTCTTTTATTTTTTTTATCTTACCAAATTATTGATCCAAACACATCCTTAATTAATTCTTGGGATGCTCCAATGAGAAAGAGCCTAGATTGATAATTGTTGGATAAACTCCATCATTGGTCTTTATAGCTTGACAAAAAAAGGATTTTTTAGTCCTTATAATTTTATTTTGAATAGTTAGGACCCTGTAGAATTTGAACAGAAAGTAAGCATATGAAACTCACTTGATCCTTTTCTAGAGGGTAATTTTTACTGCCATGTAGGTCCTTGTAGTTTAACTACAGTTTTACTTTGGTCCTTAAATTGAGTAATGTGAATTTTCAATTGCTTTCTCTTCATCCAAATTATTGAAGGGTATGGAATGGAGGACTTTATTGGAACCATATTGAAACTACAAAGTCTTAATTATTTAAATTGAAACTATTGAAACCAAAACAAGACTTTGGTGAAACTATAGAGACAAATGGTGAAATTTACCCATAATTGTTCACCAAAAGAAGACCTCCGAGAAGCACTAGATAATTTTCCCCACAATAGGTGGATTACTTGGTTTAGCCAACCTGTTCTCCAAACAAAAGAATCCATCATCCCTCTCAGAAGTCCTCTCTTCACACTTTTAAAACAACACCCACAAAAACCAAACACTCTCTCTCTCTCTCTCTCTCAGCTGCACTTGAAGGGCTCCAAATGAAAAATCTATGCTTGTGATCCATCTATGGACAAGAGAGAATTAGAGCTAAAGAACGAATTTTCGGACATGTTTGACGTGCCATATTGTGAGGGAGAGCGAGGCTCTTCGGGCTTCATGGACATGTTGGACTTCCAAGACTACGGCCCATCTCTATTGGACTTGATCCAAACTCCGGGCCCGCAAACGCTTCCTTCTCCGACGTCGGAGGTGGTGAATACTCCGGCCACCACTCCCAATTCTCCGTCGGTCTCGTCGTCGTCCACCGAACCGGCCAATGATGGTCGGAGTAAAAGAGAAGGAGGAGAAGAAGAAGAAGAGCGGGATCAAGAAAAGCTGAAGAAACAGTAAGGGCTTGTTTGGTTTTGTTCGTTTTAGTTTTGTGCTTTCTGTTTTTCTTTTTCTCCGAAACAAAAAAGAAAGAGTTGTCGGGTAAAATTAGTTTCTAGAAACCACTTTATTTTGGGGGAGTTTTTTTGAAAATAACCCATTTTTGGGGGGAAAAAAGAGCAAAAGATTCTTCATTCTGCTTGCTATCGTTTTTGTTTTTGTACTCATTTTTTAAGTTTTTTTTTTTAAATCTTGTGTTTGTTTGTAGAGATTTTTTCAGGAAAGCAATCGAGATATGTTTTTAAATTCCCAAGAATGAATTATGCTCCATAGATATTCATTTTCTATTTTTTAACTTTCTCTTTTCTATGCTCATGTTTTCAAAACTTGCTTTGGAGAGAATATTTTTTAAAATAAATAAATAAATGTTCTTGATCCATGAAAATGGTGGGTTTTTTGTTCTTAAAAGAGTTTTTCGTGAATACGATTCGTGTTGTATTATTTGTGCTCCTATCTAGTTTTGGCTTGAAACAACATGAGTAAGAAAAAGGAGTCATTAACAAAAGCCCATGGAAGATCGGGTTAATGGGTTTATCTGTGCTGCAGAATATGTGTGTGTACGTGGATTTGATATATATTCATATATTTATGATTTAGATATTTTTTCTATTTTTTTATTTTTGTTGGGATTGTTTTAGGTTGAAACCGAAAAAGAAGAACACAAAAAGGCAGAGAGAGCCGAGATTTGCGTTCATGACAAAGAGTGAGGTGGATCACTTGGATGATGGCTATAGGTGGAGGAAGTACGGCCAAAAAGCTGTTAAAAACAGCCCTTTTCCAAGGTACATATAGACTCTCAAATATTCCAAATATTCATATTTGTCCCCTTTTTATTTCATAAAATGTTATTAAATATATATTATGTGAGAAAAATAATCCATCTCTCAATGAATCTTTTAGTTTGAGATACTAATATTTGTCATATTACGTGAATGTATATACAATGACTCATTTCTTTCATAGATAAGATTTTATTTGTCTTTATGGAATATTGTAAGCTCTATTTTGTTTTTTTCTGTTTTTTTTTGTGATTTATGCAATGATTTTTGGTTTATAGGAGCTACTACCGGTGCACTACCGCAGCATGTGGTGTGAAGAAGAGGGTGGAGCGATCTTTTGATGACTCCTCGATTGTTGTCACGACCTACGAGGGCACGCACACCCATCCTTGCCCGGTGACATCTCGTGGAAGCATAGGAATTAATATGACGCCTGAAGCCGCTGCTTTTGGCAGTGGTGGCACGTCCTCTTTTGTCATTTCACAACCACAGCAACAATCCTATTTTCCAAACCCAACTCCCAATTTGAGCTTTAGCACTACCACGAATCCCTCACTTCCAAGTTTTTTTCAAGAAAGACGGTTTTGCCCCTCCCCATCTCCTTTGTTTAGAGACCATGGACTTCTTCAGGACATGATTGTACCTTCTTCAAAGGAGTGGAAAGAGCCGAAAGAGGAGTGAAAAGAGTAACAATTTATCGGCCTGTAGTTCTCTTGTACTAACTGATCTTGAGGTACTGACCTTGAGGTTGAGGGTTAATTAGTATCCTATTAGAACCCCACTTCACATCATTAATACATAGACACTCTGATTAATTATCACTTTTGGTATGGAGGACTAGCTATACAGCTTTGTCCTTTGAGTTCTAATTTGTGTTTATTCATTGTACCTAGATATCTTTTTTATATATATAATTATGGAGATTTTGGGCTTGTTTCTTCTTTAAATCTCTTTATTAATTCTACTTTTTGTTCTCTTTTGTTTGGTTACAACTGCATTGATATTGTGTTAAGGCTAGGGGTACAATGCTTAGAGTATTGACGTTAGGGTTTCTCCACTAAGAAATTAAGTTGGTAACACATTTTTTTTTGTTTTGTGTATTATGGGGACCTCCGAATCTGATTATGTAGGAAATATATAGAGGCAAGAATGAACTTGGGAACTTCACGTTGTACCTCATTAAGAGAAAGTGGAGAAACCCTAAAAAAGGAGTTGTTCAGTTTGGTATTTTGTGATATGGGATGTGGATGCAAGAGATAGAACATCATTAGTAACACATTCAATTATAATAAATCGTCATATAAGCGTAGTGAATCTTACTATGCAAATGTTTCAGTCAGTGAATTATGTCGAATTTACATTTAAATAGTGAGATTAATCATCTCATTTCTAATGCCAAAATAAAACGTGTTATGTATGCATAGCGGCAGTGTCAATGATGATGTGATAATATATCATGGTTCGACGAAGTTTTACTCATGGTATAGCAGGCAAAGATTAGTTCACCTCTGAAAAAACGCTCCTCAACTGATGTCCGATAAAGATAAAACTTCAACCTAGCTAGACATTAGACCATTCTTCCAGTGTTTGTTTCTGTCTAGTGGGGGTGGTTTGTACTCTATTTTTTGATGCACGAAATCTATTTTCAATGCATCCCCTTACAGTTTTGAGCACTGGAAGCCAAGAGTTGAGGCCATTGTGTGGTGACCTTAATGGTAATTTCTCTCTCTTCAAGCTCTTTGTCCTTCTCTCTATCCTCCTTGAGCTTTGGAGTCATTGAATAATGTTTACATACATATTGATACTTGATGAGATTTTGGTGGGGATCTATGGTTCATAGATTTTAAGAATTGCTAATGATATTCATAGTTTTCATTTCTATTGGAATTTGGAAGGTCGTTGTCCATATGACACTTCTTTTTTCTAGGAATGTTGAATTCAATGTAATGCAATGCTACTTATGGCCATACATTGTTTCCACCCAAAACTATGTAGCAAGAGATTTAGATGAAATGCCAATGGATTTGTATGATCTTTCTCTAACTAGCCTTTATCCTATACTCGAGAGATCACAAAAACAGCCTTTATAGATGTACTACTCGCTGGTCACCTTTAGGTATACAACATGAACGGACGGGCCAGGAGAATAGTTCACATAAGGAGCAAAATCAATAAAATTATGAAATATAATTAGTTTTTTTATGTGCAGTCAAGATTATTTTTTTTCTATTGGGGTGAAAGTGTAATTTTTTAGTGGACTTAAGTGTCATTTTTGGTGCAGTAGTGGTCAAATGACCCCACTTCTTGTCCCTCTTAGCTCCGCCCATGAGCATGAATATATATAATTAATTTTTGCATATAATTCTAAATGTATAATTTAGATATCAATTTATAGCTAGAGCAATGCGTGATTATATAGTGTGCAATAAAGACAGGTGGACAAAAAAACAGGGATGAATTGCACTCCAAAAATTCATATAAAAAAAATTCTCCTATTATTGAAGTGTAAATTTTTATCGTACTAACATTTTCTCGTTCTTTATTATGAGAAATTACTTTTCTTGTTAGAAACTAAATTTAGTTATCAAATTTTCTTAACTAAAGGTCGCGTATCGTTGGCACCCCTAAAATTTGAAACATGAATTCATCCTCCTTGCAAAGAAATCTTGTAGGGTGGGGCCTATGCATAAAACGGAATATGGACCAAGAACGCACTTATTTTCTGTGCACAGATTTTTTGTTCGTATATGCTTTATAACCTTACAATTAATAGATATTTATCTGTACCAATTTTTTTCTTGATGTGTATGTAGAGAGAGAAAGAGAGAGAGAGAGAGAGAGTAGTGCATCAAGATTTCACATATCAAACCTTGAGCTATGTTAGTGAAAAGAGATTTTAAAATCTCATTGTTCCTCTCTTTGTAAACAATTTGGTGAATAGTGCTACAGAAACACAAATTTTTAGCATCTCTCTCTCCAATCCAACTGAAGTGGGAAATATATATATAATTCCACCATGGTCTTCTGGTCAGTACATATTTAGCACTTCCCATGATTCATTTGATCTTAAACACCATAATCATGCGGTTCTTGATATGTATAACAACCCATTTATCATTGTGTGTGTGAAATTAAATTAAATGTGTTTATATTGAAAGAATGTAAATTTTCATACCACATTTTTAATATGTTGATTTGATACCGTACCCGATCCTGTTGGCATCACTGTTGTTTTTTTGTTTTCTTTTTCCATTTACTGTTTAAAATACTTGTTTGACGGACTGTTTGAGAAACTTGTATGTTTTTTAAATTTTTTTCAAAAAGAAGCTTAGAAATACCAAAAATAAATTTTTTAAAATGAAAGTAAATACTGTATGGAAGCGATTAATGTTTTTATTTTTAAGAACAATCTCTGAAAAATGTTGTGCAAAAATATTTTTGAAAACAAGGGGAGAATTGCAAGACATTTAAATATGCTAAAAGAATCCAAATTCATTGTGTTTGTGCGTTCTCTCATCGTAGCTAGCTGGAAAGAGATGACAATCTTATTAGGTATATATTCAAATATTCTCTGACCATAATACAACAAAATTAATTCAATACGCTTCGTTTAAGCTTTATTATTGGGGGACAACCTCCTTTATGAGAATTGAAAAAAACATGTCTATTAACAATGAATTATCATCCTATATTCCACTTTTTTCCCATAAAAAACGTTTGTCACGAATAATAAAAAGCAATACAGACTTCCAAAAATTTAAGAAAAGTGTCCAGAATATATACGACGTCACCACACTAATTCTTAATGGGGTTTACTCCATGAAATGAATGATTTGGTTGTTATTACAAAAATTCTGCTATCACTCTCTTCAAGTTGCCTCCAGGGTTTAGTCCAGGTAATTAATGTGGGACACAAAACTACATGCACCCAAAAATGAGTCAGGCGAAAATCCTGGAAACTCCTCGTTAGCGTGTATATATGTATATATAAAAGTAGTGTTCTTAGCCAGTTGCCCTACTTCCATAATTGTGCCCTCACAGAACTTGGAGATTAATATATGTTATATATGCAGTTACACAACACTATTTAGCAAGTAATATAAACTGGGAAAGAGTCCATTGAAAAGGTTAAGAGAGTTGAGAAAGGCGTGGCTTTTTGGTATGCAAATGGGACCCCAAGCCACTTTTAGTTGGAAATCAAGTTTCTAAATCATCTAAGCTTTGGTGTTAATTTTAAACCTAATGACTCTTTGAAACTTTAGAGATAATGATTTCTCCTTCGCAAATCACAATCTTGAAGACATAAATTTAAGTAAAGCTATGGATTGATGGCCAAAAGTTATTTAAGAATATTTATTTCTTTTCCACCAAGAAAACTTTTCAGCCAATATGATTTACTAACGAAGCTTTTAATTTTTTTTCAATTTTGTTCTATCTAAGATTTGGTGTAAGATGTTGCAGCTTCTTTTTCTTTATTTATAACTCGGGATTCAGTCCAAGGACATAGATGCGATTCCTAGCTCCCTTCACAAAGCTTACGAACTCGATGGGACCAGGCCTCTCTATCAAGACATAATGTGGGATCTTATGGTCCCTCATAAATTGTGTTAGTGCAGCATCGTTGTGCACTAAAAGCTAGGCCCGATTAAGTTCCATATTCTGAAACCGATAAAAAAACCAGAACGACTTTTATCCTATTTAGGGCAGCGCAGAGCTAGCCGAACTCTATGTGAGTTCCTAGCTCTGTCCCATGTGCCCTATCTAAATTACATCAAGGTTTAGCTATCAAGCCGTCCTTTCACCTTGACGCTCTCTCGGAGGAAGAACAGCGTGGGGTCAAAAACATAACCCTAGTGTGCCACCTAGTTCCAAAAATCGCAGATTTAGCAAAGCAAGCACATATCCTGTCACAACGCAACCCATTTTTATATGTGGGTCATCCTTAACACATATGTCATTGTGACCGGCCAATGAGTATCATTCACTAAGACCTACCTACTACTCAACTAATGTAGGGAATTTTCTACTATAAAAGGTATTTATACTTGAATGAAATAGTATATGCGAAAGTGTATTTAAAATATTCCTAAGCTGACGTGACATACAAAAATATACAAATAAATCTACATTCTTCCTGAATATAAATATTTACAACTATGGTTATGGCCACAAGATCGGTACAACCGTCATCAAAACTATAATATTCAAACTAAACATCTCTATATTAAGTACATAGCATAGGACGTCAAAAATTAACTAAGATCATCTGCCTTCAATCGTGTTCCACTTCATTCTCATTACATGAAATATTACATAAAACTACATATTATGTATTAGGTTAGTGTGAGTCAAATTATATAATACTAACAAATACCCATAAAATTATAAAAAACATCAATTCATTTCAACATAAAATCACTTTTTCAAAACTTCGGCTCATCTAGGACGATCTTTTAACCAAAATCATTGGTTCATCGGGCCAAGTACCCCTGATTAAATAAATTTACTTTTGTCAATCCTTTTTCATTTCAATCATTGGTTTACCTAGTGAATGCAGGACAATGATAAAATTGAAGTTTTATGATCAATCAATCTTAAAAAGTAGAAAATCGGAACAAAAATTATAGAAGAGGAGGAAAAAGTTTGACTTTCGCTCCAGAATCAAAGAAGAAGGGGAGGGAGAAGTTTGACTTCAGCCAGAATCAAAGATGAAGAGGAAAGAAAAAATAATTTTTTTTCATTAATCATAATCATAATATGCCCTTAAAAAATAAGGTTACATTCTTATTTATAATAAACTCTCCTAATTAAAATAAAAATTAGAATTCTAAATATACTAAAATTCTAAACCAAGTAGACTACCAAAATAAAATACTACATAATCTAATAAAAGTCTAATTAAGAAGGAACCTAGAATCCTAATACTAAAAAAAACTAATTACACAATAATCAAATACAATAGTTAATATATAATTAAATGCATTTATGTTCCGTATCACTTAGGCCCATTTAACTTAATTTCATATCAAGAGTTCAAAGTCATATTAGATTTACCCTTACGACACATACACTCGTTCAACGATCACCAGTCATTAGGGAAGCGACTCCAATATAATATATATGACATGATAATCCATGATCATCTATCTATGATCTCACCCTTATTGCATCACATCTCACTACATTATTTTTTCTTAGCAGTCGGGGCATGTTCGAAATATGTGTCGTCTAAATATATTTTTCTAAACTAATCATTTTTCATAATTCATGACACATTTAAAACATAGCGTGCATTTAACCATAAAACATTATCATGTTTAATAAACAAAATCATACATGCTTTAATCATAAAATTTTTACTTTTAAGTAAATAAAACATAACATGTCTTACCTTAGATTTATCTCAAGCTCTTTCAATTATCGTTCGTAAGTTAAGGTAATGACATTTCGATTTTTGTCCTATAATTAATAATTTTGAATTTAATATCCCACATTCATTAACTTACGAATTTTTTTAATTACATTATTATTTAGTATGCTGAGTCTAATCGTAAATGGGTATATACGGTATTAGAAAGAACAAGTTTTCTTGAAAAACTGTCTTTTGTCAAAATTTCGCCAAGTGTGAAAAAATAAAATTTTAAAATATTATTTTCTTCAAATTATTTTTCCCGTTAATTATTATTTATACCCAGAGGTGGAGACAACTTATGCCCAGAGAGGCAGCTGCACCCCCACCCCACCCCCCTCAAGTTTGAAAAAAAAAATTACCTATAGTTTTAGAAAAAATTTACAATTTGCCCCCTTAAAAAATAATTTTAATTTGCCCCCTTGAGTATTTTTTCTGGCTCCGCCAATGTTTATACCTTGAATAGTCAAAACTGATTATATGAGATTTTTATTGCAAAGTATACCTTCCATAATAAGAAGAATTGTTTTTAAAAAATTAAAAAAAGAAAATTTAAACTAAAATTGAAATTTTACTTTATGATTTAATGAAAATGATATTTTTTTTGTATTTTTTATTGAATCAAAATGGGGGTATTACTTATTTACATTGTAAACTTAAATTAAAAGAAAATGTAAAATTTATGACTTTTACTAAAAATATTTTTAATGAAAATAAGTACGCTAGTAGAGGACTGAGCTAGAACTGGCCAACATTGTCCAAAAATTAGGTCTGACAAGTCTCGACCAGTTGGCAAAAAGTTCGACCGGTCAAGAAAAAACTGGATCAATCGGGGACAAAGAAGTAGGTTTACTAAAAAAGCTGGATCGATTGAAAAAAAGCTGGACTAATTCAAGACAAAATAGTAGGTTCACTAAAAAGCTAGACCGGTCTAGGACAAGAGAAAATATTATTTTTTTTCCTGTCTTGAATTCCAAGCCTATTTGGGGCTACTAAACCTCTAAATCAAGAAAAACACTTTAAATAAAAATTGTATGTATTTGAAATATCTTTCATGCGCAACTCAAAGGATGTTAAAAGATTGTTGTATGAAGTACTTACGTCTAAAATACTAACTAACTATTTTGACGAAAAACAAGACTTAACTTCTATTTGGATTTCAATCCTAACACGGTGTCGCTACAATTCCCGCCCAAATAAAATATAAGGGTAGGTATGCTGCTTCGAGCGAACCCAAAGTCGATGTGTGGCACCGCAGGATAGTGAAAAGATAACTAAGGACAATGAATGAACAACTTGTAGGCACTGACAAGCTCTTGTGTCCGAGCTTCCCTTATTGAGGATCATTGGCAACCAGCTGTCATAACATCTACAATCGATGACTGAGCTCATGCGAGCTAAGAGGAAATTGTGGAAGAATAAACTATCCTATCTCACTTTTAGCTGAGCTTAAACTAGCACCGCCACTAGATTGTCGCTTTATAGCAAGTTTGATCAGCATCTTCATGCGTAAGCTCAGTCGATGTACGCCAACAGGCGAAGATTCCCAAGGCACATCAATGTTAAAGGATAACATGCACGACGAGTTTCCTCTGTCACTCGCACGCTTGGTCCAGACGTCGAGGATGTCACAAGCTAGCCACCATTCATGCCTTATGGGCATGATTAGGTGAGTCACCTGCTCACTGACATGGTAGTCAGCATGTCCAGGCAAGTATCGAGCTGCACTATAAAAGGTCAAGTCATTTCTTTCTCTGGGGTATGCAATTTTATCTTCATGCAACACACACACTCTCTCTACATACATAGCCAAGAATCTCTCTCTTGCTCTCTTTTACTCTTCTTTTTCAATCACTAACTTGACTGTTGGAGAGTCGTTTTGAAATAGTATCGACCGATCTTTCTCACTGTTCCTGCCTCGCAAGTATGACTAGAAGCCTACTGCCACTAGCATCAGTTAGTCAGTCACCACTATTGTCTATGCACGATTTTATATCATCCCCACTACCCTACAATTCAAAAAAGCAAACTCTTCTGATTGTTGTTCATTACCTTTTAAATAGAGTGATACTTCTATTATCACATAAACAAAACCAAAAAGAAAAAAAAACAGAAAATCAATATTTGATCAATATTTTTTTTTTCTAAGAGTAATTCCACTTTGTTAGCTCACTAGTCCCTGACACGATTATGGGCTGGTGTGTGGTGGCACCTTGCACATGCGACACCCCGATAGGTATGGGGGAGGCATGCCTTGACAAGGTGGTGAATGTTCAAGATAGTGATGTTACAAGGCAAATGCAAGGCAAAAGTGGAACGATGTCTAAATGCATATGACAGTATGGATTATGAACAAAGATGGGGCACAATATTCAGCACGGTGCAGACAATAAGGCATATGCACTAGGCATGAACATGGACTAGCACCAGCATGTTACTGGGCAGTCATACGGGGAGGCAGTTACAATTAATTGTTGGTCTTGGCAGTTACACTTTGTTTGATCATATCCATGTCTAAGGCAGTTGTTGTAATAATTGATTTTATTGGTCCAAATGTCCTAACATTTAGGGGTTGGTTATAACTGCATGTAATGTCTCTATAAAAGGGACTTAGTGTGCCAAAATTGAGGCAAAGAGTTCTGCACGAAATCCTAAGGGTGCTTCTATTATTGCTGGTGTAATAAAAAGTTGTAATTGAGTTCTCGTAAATTATTTGGTGTGCTCTGTTTTGAATTCTTACTTCTCATATAAGTAAGTGCGACACTTAATGCCATCACATGCGCGTTTTTAAAACTGAAAGTTAACCCTATGACGCACTTCTACTATGGTTGTTCATTTCTTTTTGTGAGCTTTAAGTACCACTCTAGTTTTCTTTCTTTCTTTTGAGCTTATTATTGGGGGGACAACCTCCTTTATGAGAATTGAAAAAAACATGTCTGTTAACAATGAATTATCATCCTATATTCCACTTTTTCCCACTAAAAATATTTGTAACGAATAATAAAAAGCAATACAAACTTCCAAAAATTTAAGAAAAGTGTCCAAAATATGTATGACTTCACCACACTAATTCTGAATGGGGTTTACTCCATGAAATGAATGATTTGGCTGTTGTTACAAATGTTCTTCTATCATTCTCTTCAGGTTGCCTCTAGAGTTTAGGCTAGGTAATTAATGTGGGACATGAAACCATATATACCCAAAAATTAGTCAGGTAGAAATCCTAAATCCTTTTTAGCCGTTGGTAGATTTAATTTATACAAAGTCGGTGTTCTTAAGCTACTTTGCCCATTTCCTAATTGTGCCCTCACGTAACTTGGAGATTAATATATGTTATTGTAAGGGGGAAAAACATACAATAATAGAATCTAGCCTTGTTAGGGCAAAGGTCTCCGCCGAGCTATCGCTATGAAGTAAGCTCGGAGGTCCTTTGCGCCGGAGCTCAGTGTAGATACTATTGAATACTGGCACTGTTCAAGCCAAGGCCATCGCTACCTTTGAGTTGTCGCTATTTAGCAAGCTTGGAATAATAACCACACTAGAGCTTGGACGAGGAGCAACGATTGGCAGCAATCCCGAGGATGTCTGGGAACAGAATGTGACTTGCACGTCGAAGTTTTCTCTGACAACCCCAATACCTTGATGAAGATGTCGGCGGTATGATGACTAGCTACCATCCAGGCCCTAAAAGCATGGCTAGATCAGCTGCCTACTCACTGACATAGTGATCAGTACATATGAGTACGCGCCGAGTTGCAATTTGTCTAATGACAAGATAGCTAGCGCGTCAAGACACGCGCAGGAAGAAAATGAGGACCAGGGTCTTACCAAAGCTAAAGTCCAAAAGGTACCAACGATGTAGAGGTCAAAAATCAGTCGTCGAAAATTAGATCGGAGGTCGGATAGGTGATCGGACAGTAGCAGCAAACAGAGGGACGTTTTTTCTCTCTTTGGAATGCTATCGAAGGTTTGATGCACGGTGATGGAATAAGGAAGACAAAGGGACACCAATAAGGAAGGTGAAGAAGGTAGAAGGAAACCAGAACATGTTTCAGTGGGTGCGTGAAAGCACATGTCAACAACTGCCTCTCAAAACCCACATGACACGAGCACGTGGCAATCACCCAGTCGCGCATCCGCACCAAACGAGCCCTAGGGGCAGGTGGGGAACCTTGGCGCCAATACTCAAATATGCTTGCATACTAACCAAACCTGGACAAATGGCTCAACATTTATAATGGAATGACAAACTTAGACATAAGAAAGACAGCTAGCAGGCATCAGCGTGCCCACCAAGCATTGGGCTTAAAGAACGAGCATGTCCAGCTCACATGACTTCGGAAAACATCGACCCAGTTTATGCGAATTGAGGGACAATTGTAAGGGAACACTATTGAACACTAGCACTGTTCGAGTTAAGGCCACCGTTACCTCTGAGTTGTCGCTATTTAGCAAAATTGGTATAATAATCGCACTAGAGCTTGGACAAGGGGCAATGGCCGACGACAATCTTGAGGGATGTCAGGGGACAAAAGGTGACTTGCATGTCGAAGTTTCTTATGACAATCCCTATATCCAAATGGAGACATTGGCAGCATGATGACAGGCTACCAGCCAGACCCTAGGGCTGGGTCAGCCTCCTACTCACTGACACAGCGGTCAGCGCGCATGAGTATGCGCCAAGTTATAATTTGTTCAGTGAGGCAAGACAACTAACACGTCAAGGCACGCGCCGAGCTATGCTATATTAAATCAGTCTTTCTTTTATTAAAAGGTACACACACTTTGGCTATCAAAACATATACACTTTCTCTCTACACTCTCCAGTCTTCTAACTTGACCGTTGGAGAGTCGTTTTCCCGAAACAGCTCCGGCGGCCAAACTCAGTGTTCCTATGTTGCAGCTAGGATATTGTTAGTTGACTGGTTGAAGCTACCCTCGCCGCCGTAGAACCACCGCGAATGTCTATTCTCGATTTTCTTCCTCTCACCTCTCAAATACTACACCCCACAGTTATATGTGCAGGGAAAGGGTCCATTGCAAAGGTTAAGAGAGTTGAGAAAGGTGTGGCTCTTTAATGGGACCCTAAGCCATGTTTAGTTGGAAATCAAGTTTCTAAATCATCCAAGCTTTGGTGTTAGTTTTATAACTTACTGACCCTTTGAAACTTTTGAGATAATGTTTCTTTCTCGTTCACAAATCACAATCTCGAAGACATAAATTGAAGTAAAGCTGTGGATTGATAGCCAAACGTTATTTAAGAATATTTATTTCTTTTCCACCAAAAAAACTTTTAGGGAGAAGTTAGTTAATATTCCAGAATTTTAATTTTTTTTCCACCAAGAAAACTTTTCGGCTAATATGATTTACTATAGAAGCTTTTAATTTTTTTTAAATTTTGTTCTATCTAGGACGTGATGTAAAGTTTTGCAATTTTTTTTTTTAATAACTCGGTATTCAATCCAAGGATCAACTAATCCGGAAGACCAATCACACCATTCACTAGTGGGGAGCCCAGTTGAAGCCTAAATGGAACAACTCCAATCACAATCCTCTATTTCTAACTTTACTTTCCCAAAAATTCATTAAAATTTGCATAAAATTCAATCATTTTATCACATTCCTCTCCAAAATTCTGATTAATCATTTTATTACTTTTTATTAAAAAATTTCAAACATTGGTCTTATTTTGAAAAAATTATAAATCTCTTTTTATTGGTATTAATTTTATGAAAAATAAATATCTTAATTAAAAGTTAAATGCATTTTAAGGATTAAGTTCGCATCAAGGATCACCATAGAGTGGAATGTGTTTTTCCTCCAAAATAAAGATTTAAGGATCAGTTGGAGATACTCTTATTGTTTACTCTATGCATCTCATTTTTGTTTTATATTCATTTTTAAATGTCCAAAAATATTTATTAATTTTTAAAAGTCAACCAAAATTTTGTATACTTTTCTTTGTGCCTTCTTTTAAATTGATATGGCAATTTAAATTTGGGCTATAATGTAGCTGTAACGTAGTGATTATGGCTCTCGAGTAGTACATTATAGCCCAAAATTATTGCTTGAAAAACAAGAAAAAAACAGTGATGCTACTAATATAGATTTTGCACATATTCTCACAATGTGCGTAAAAAATCCACAACATGGTGGATCCCACACGCCA
>CM018907.1:7684685-7689685 GCA_009663005.1 Actinidia chinensis | reverse complement strand
CCAAATCTTATAGGTGCATTTTTTTTTATTTCTATGAATTATGCGAAACAGTAAGTGTCAAAAAATGGTAGCGCGTGCTACGATCCAAATTATATCGCTCAAAATCATGTGGAATAAGTAATTAAAGTACATATACGTTAAAAAATCTTATATGGATTCATTGATTTTCTTATTAAGTTTTTTCATAATGCATACGGAAGAAATTACCATTTTCTAAACGCTAACTTTATTATTTTACTTGATGCACAATCGTGACCCCCTTCCACCATGATTTCTGGATTCGTCCCTGCTTATAAGGGTGCCCTGTGAAATATGGAGATGACAAAATGGTTTTTTTGTTGTGTCTGGCACATATTAGAGACAGCTACACCTACAACAAAGCTGGATGTGTGCCTGACATGCCAAATTCTTCATTATTTCATTTGGACTTGAACTCACTCGAGACACAGAAGTGCTATCCCTTAATAATCCGACATGACCCCAGTTCTAACTTTTAAAAGCAAATCTGGCAGCAAAAATGAATAACTAGAAAGCGTAGGGGTGGTTACAAAGGGGGAAAATTATCGCCCTAATTGGTAGAAAGTCCTCTCATTCTCACACTGAAACATAGTCGACAGTGACTAGATACCTTCTTAACCACCAGCAACCTCCACCAGAAAAAAGGCAACTAGTAAGTTGATGTTGGTTGCTTTTTCCCTTTCTGCTTGCTTTTCAAATAGGTTTAGAGGTAACGGTGTTTTGAGCTCAGTATTTAGGTCTCTTCTCCAGATATTGACTTCATGATGAATAAATAAGAAGAAGAGGCCTTGCCTTGAGATAAACGTAGCAAACACCCCTTTGTTCTTATTTTTCAACAATTTTGGGAAATTTTTCTGTTTTTAAGTTTAAAATTTTAGATCTAGTCTTCAGATAATTAATGAGGAGAAGGAGAAGAGAGAAGAGGCCAAAAAAAGTGAGTAAGGAACGCATTGCAACCTTTTTTTTCCTTTAGGAGGGGGAAAGAAGGAAGCAGAGGGTGTGGGGGGTGATGCAATGGTTTGAATCCCTTTATAACTTATTTCGTACTTATAAATTATAGATAGCTTGATATACAATGTTGAACCCATTTCTTAGCAACTTAGACTTTTGGCACAAGTGGCGACTTGGTGAACTAACATGGTATCAAAACTCTTCCTCCAAGGGATCCTGGTTCCAGTCCCGTTACCAGGTTTTTTTCAAATTTCAGTAGTTGTTTGTCTGTTATCTGTTATTGTACATTCTGTTCTGTGTTGTGCATTTGTTTACCTCCCATTGTATTTGTCTCTCCATCTGCACGACGAGTTCAAAACATGAATAGAGAAATAGTCCAAGGTCTTGAGATAAAAAATATATGAAAGCATATTTTTTTTGGTATCCCCTGCCATGCCCTTCATCCCATTTTTGAAAATTGTCGTATCGAGAGTCCCCACCATGTCGTTTCAATATCCCTTGTACGTGCTTGTGCTTCTTGGGCGTGGCTTCTAACTTCTTAGTGGCTTCCTAAGAAGCACGGACACGGACACGTGTGTCGTGTCAGACACGGACACGAGACACGGACACGGCAATTTTCAAAAAATGCAGGACACGACACGGCGGGAACGACATATATTATATATATATATTCATATATTATAATCAAGGGTAGTTAAATAAGGGCAAGATAAATAAAAAAAACATGACATGCATTGATAACTTAAAGTATTAACATATCATAAAACTAAAACCTTAAAAATGTTATCAAAATTCACCATATAACACAAAGTGCAAACTATTGTTTCATAATTTCATCCATCCACAGTTAAAGTTGAAAGTACTAATATAAAAATTATTAAAGTGTGCATTACAATCTTTCAACTAGGCCATCTAATACAAAATTCATAAATTTTAAAATTCAAAATTCAACACTTTTTGCTTTTTTCACTTTCTTTTTTTTTTTTGGTTTCCTTAGATTCTTTTTACATTCATGTTCAATTGTCCTATAGTTTAAAATAACATTAGCCTTTTTCATTTTTTTCTTCAGATTCTTATCAAAAATTATCTCAATTTTGTTATCAAATTTTTAAAAAAAAATTATTACAAGAAAATTAGTTATGTACAAATTTCAAAAAAATTGTTTTAATTTTTTTCATAATAATTTCAAAAGTAATGATATTAATATATTTTAAAAAACTATTGGGTAAATAGTCTATTATTAGAAATTTCAAGGGAGGGGAATGAAAATTAACCCAAAACAGGACACGCGGGCCCGCCGTGTCCTCTAGCGTGCCCAACATATGACACGCGTGTCCCCGCCGTGTCCTGCCGTGTCCAAAATGGGACACGCGTGTTTGTCACCGACGTGTCCGAAGTATAAATTAATAATAAAAAAATTGGAACGCCACTGGCGTGTCCGAACGGCACACGCGTGCCGTGTCCGTGGAGTGGTCCGACACCGGTACGTTGCCTCCGGAGGAGTGTCCGTGCTTCCTAGGTGGCTTCAATCCATACACCCAATTTCGTGAAGATTATTGAGACATTATTCATATCAACAGCTTTTATAATAATTCCTAAAAGATAAATAAATGCTTAAACAATGATTGCAGTATCTAAACATTCTATAAAGCAGCTCCAAGTAAATAATTGACAGGTGAAGTTGCAAAGGTATGATATTTCGTCAAGCGATCAAATATACTTAATAGAAAACTTGATGCATCCCCCAGGGGAAAAAAGATTAACAATAAAGCAATTTTACAAATAGTAAATATACTGAGGAAGGAAGTGTCAATTGAACAAAAGGTACAGAAAGTCACATAACATTACCAAGACGTTCCCTCTCCCCATCAGCATATCTTACTTGGATAGGACCCACTCCCTAAGGGGAAAAAAAACATAAGAATGATCAAACTATTAAACACAAGCCAGCCTACTCAGATGACTGCAGATGCATAGCAGCAAGAGAACTAACCCCAGGCAAAGTTTGTTGGTTGTGTAACGCTCTTATCGCCCTATCAGCTTCGTCGGAAGTAGCATATTTTATGAAACAACATCCTGCAGAAGTAGAGAGTTTGCGACCTGACTTCATTAAGACACTTCTACCTTTTCTAGTGATGATACAGAGAGGCAGGTGGATAAAAAGACAATAAGAAAAAAATCAAGAAAAAAATGAATACTACATGATAGAATTGGATGTCTAAAACATGTATGGATGCTGACTAGCATCTCAAAACCATAACAAGTGCCACATATAGTTTAATCCATGTCAGGTGCATACATCCATGTCAATATCTGTGTTCACAAGAAATGACGATGAAAAGAGACCAATTTATGCTATTTGAAAACACCAAAATTGTGTTCCGTATGCCATATGAGATCTATCTAAATAAATATTAAAAAAAAAAAAAAACAAAGCTTTTGAACATCCATCAAAATCCACGAGAAAGATCCAAGTATTTTTGTTTTTTTTGTACACACGTATTTGTATATCAAACGCTAAAACTTCCTGACATCAATAAACAATATCAAAACCACAGGCAGGCACTAAAATTATAAACTAGTTTTTGCTACTCCGCGCATTTGTATATCAAAACACTAGAACTTCCTGACATCAATAAACAACATCAAAACCTCAGGCAGGCACTAAAATAATAAAATTATAAACTAGTTTTTGCTACTCAAAGTCAAAAGTACATGACCATAAGGCTTTCCCAAATTTTTAATCATACAACCATTGGGTCATTCACAAATAAACCCGTCAACTTGAAGTTTCATGATAAAGGATTACCAGAAAACCAAAAATCATCACATCCCAAATGATGGTGGGAGGAAATATATACTTGCCCTGGCAACAATTATCCTCTTAGTGCTTAACCTAGAACCTCTTATACCAAGAAATGGAGCCGGTAGTATACAATTAAAAATCATAATATCTGGATCTGTCAATAAACTAATAAGAATCAATGCTACAACCACAACCACCACACAGCCCAACCATACGGCTTCCTTCTTTCATTTGGGGTGCGAGGAAAGTAAAGAAAAGATGGTAGAGCTAGGAAAGTTATTGTATGAGGTCTACCCAATGCTAGATGCAGAGGCGCATAATAGATCGATATGAACATCACGAGCTGTCCCATAATAAAACCAGTTGTTGCTGATAATATAAAAAAGCAAGGACAATTATATAATTGACATTAAAAATCTTCCTACATCTCTTAGCAAGACCACAAAACACATGTTTATGCATGCACAGAAAACACATGTTTGCACATTTACACAATTCCTAATCCGCAAACGTACAGCCAGTGCAAATTAACAGGTAACAACATGTAAAATACCTTTTATCAGACTAAATCTCTCTTTCCGAATGAGTCAAATAAACTAAATCCATTATAACTCATAATTTGTAAACTCCATAGAGCCTTCCTGATGTGAAGCATAACCATACTTCTTTTTGTGTAGTGGACTGCCAACTACACCATTACAAATTTACAACAAAAGATTTCCCATATTTTATTTCAATCTCACAACCAAAATCATCAAAAAATAAAAAACAAGAGGAGCATGCCACAACGAAATGCTCCCAAGTACCAATAACATTGTTAAATGGAGCTTATCACACACACAGGTTACATAGGCTTTCAAAGTTCCGTGTATTCAATACCCAGTTACCTCAGAATAGGTAATGGATGAGGTGAGTGAATTTCCTCAAGCACTATGACCAAAGAACAGGAATTGAATTACCAAAGATAAAAAAATGTGCAACCACACTGCAAGTTCCAATATCCAACACATCTTTACAAAGGAAAATTAGCTCATATGTTATATCGAATTCTCAAGAAAGTAAAAATCAGAACATCCAGAGGAGGGAGATAATGCATATAGATGGACATAATCTAAATATACTTTCCTCACTCTAGTAACAGAACCAACAGAAATTATAAATGATACTAATAGGCACACATAACGTACTCAGAAAGAAAATGTGGTACAAAACAAGACTACAAAAA
>CM018907.1:7672185-7679685 GCA_009663005.1 Actinidia chinensis | reverse complement strand
CTGTTGCCATATCGGTCTCCTCCTCTGTGTCTGTCCATATTTGAAGGAAAAAATGTCTGAAAATAACCGAACCCTAACCCTAGAAACAGAGAGAGAGAGAGAGAGAGAGAGAGAGAGCGCGATGTTGGGAAGAGCAGAAGGGCAAGGGCGATGATAAGTCTTAGTCTTGGGATTAATTTTTAAATTTTATCCAATTGAGAGTTTTATGATTATTGTAATATGATTGGTACACCCAAAAGTGAGTGTGTACAATACACATTCATTTTGTTTTTTTATAAATAAGTAGGACTTGTCTTAATTAGATTTTTTTAAAAAAACGTGAAAACCCTAATTAGGACGGATCTCACTTATTTTATGAGAGAGCACGATGAATGTGTCTTGTACACACACCTATCACTCCTCTTAGTCCTCTATATAGCTTTAGGAAAACTTATACTTAACCCACCCACCCACCAACTATGATCCATTTTCAGTTTACCCCTAAAGTTTGAAACTCAACACTAAACCTCCCCCAACAATATGGAAAGCAAACGGAGTGAAATGCTGTTGATGGCAACAGTTAATTTACTATTTTGCCCCTGACTCATCAGTTTATTTTCTACCAAAACAACCCCCAACCCTAATTGTCTCCCCCTCTCTCTAACAGCCCATTTGGTGTCAAAGTTTTGGTGTGAAATGAGAGCAATTTGTAAGAAATCAAACTATCTCCTTTGTTTGAACTACATAAAAAGATGAAAAATAAAGAAAAAATATGAAAAAGATAAATTACTTACTAAGCCTCTTTTGTTTCTTACCCGAAACGATAAAATTTAGTGAGAAAGAATAAGAAACAAAAATAATTGTTTATGTATTACTGCTAATGAGGTGCTTCTAAAAACAACACAAACATCATGCTCACAAACATCATGCTCACTGCGCACTTTTCTTAAGGTACAATAATTTATTTTTATTTTTTTTAGATCTATAAAAATGAATATTTTGATCAAATGAGAAAATATCTAGACAAAGCCGAGAGACATACCGGAGGCACTAGGCCTAAACAAATACAAATAAAACTTAAACCAAAAACTTTGCCTCTACGTGTGGCCAAACAAAGGCTCCACAAAAGAACCAAAACAGCCAACAGCCACCAATTTTGGATGGCAGGCAAACCAATTTACAAACCAAGTAATCACAAATACTATCAGGAAACATAGCCTAGAGACAACAGCAGGGCGCACAAAATAGATAGGAGTCATTCAACTTAAACAGGTAGATTGAGGTTTGCCTGCTTGATTGTCCAGACATGAAAACACAATAGGAGACTTCAACCCAACTGAGACCAATCTCAGAAAAATCCTAACTTAGAACCATCTATCAATAAGAGGGAGGGATACCTAGAGAATTGAATAAACACAACAGCAGAAGAATTAGCAAACCAACTTCAATAGCAAAACCTTGAGAACTTAAGAGCTGAAATAGACGCAACAATAAATCACAGCTATAACAGACTAGCTGCAGCATTAAGCCCTTGAGAACCTGAAGCAGACTTAGCAAACCAAGACCCAACAGCAACAATAATTTTTTTCTGAAGTAGACGAAATTGGACCAGTAAACCAGCAGCAGATCAAGACCTTGAGAATGAAACAAATTCAATAACAAAAAAAAAACAATAGCAGCTTCAACAAAAATAGTAGCAGCAACATAAACTTAAGAACTGAAACTGAAACCAGAGCCCAAAAGCAAAAAGCAACAGAAACAGAAACAACACTTTTTTTTAAAGGAAAACAAAACAAAGGAAACCAAGCACCAAGCAAAAGAAAACAGAATGAAAACCAAAGCTAAAGTCTGCCTTGCAAACCAAGGATCAACCATTCAAAAGCTAACAATAAATTTAGGCAAACAGCCAAAGCAAAGGCCAACTGCAACAAATTTGAAATTGAGAAACACAGCAACAAGACAGTAGCAACATAAGACCAAGAAAGCTGAACCAAAACCAGCAGTAACATCGCAACAAGCGGAGCAACGGCAACAACAAAGGACCACCACAACCACTAGATTCAACCACCAAGCTTGAGCTCCAAACCAACAACCAAGACATAGAGACCAGCAATAACTTCTCAAAAGTCAGTAGACGTTGGGGAGAACCTGTGGGGAGGGGGGAGTAAAGGAGAGAGAAAAATAGCTTGTAGACAACATATAGCACTATACCCAACACAACCAACTTGAGATTAAAAGCCCATAATCAAATGAAAGGCCTAACAAAAACCCAAAATAGAGACTAATCAAGTAGCAGCAGAAGCTATGAGGAGGATCATAGCCCGATTATATTTGGATAAAGGTTAAATATAACCATATACACCTACAATTGAACTCGTCTTTATAATAGCCTCTAGTTGTTTGATTATGCCCTCAAAAATCCTCTCATTCCTTACCTCCCAAATGTAGTATACTGAGCAAGTAAGGGCTATTTTCTTGGCTTTGGATTGAATCAATGTTCCCCAGCTTCCTTAGTTATCCACGTTATAATCGATTCTAATGTGGACATTAGTCGCATAATACCCAGCCATTATTTAATGGAAGACCAAACATATTTGCCTATAGCACATTGAAAGAACAAGTACTTAATAGATTCATCATTAGTAGAACATAGGGGGCATACCTTATCTTCAATGAACTCTCATAGTTTGTCTCTTGTCTACAACCTATCTTTCAACCACAACCATAAAATGAAGGAGTGCTTGGGTATTATACTATTATGCCATACCAAATTAGGCCAGGTGAGGATCAACTTCTTGGGTCTAAAGAATTCATATGATGTTTTTGAGTTGAATTTTCCATTGATGACCACTGATCCACCCTAGATTTTGCTGCCTGAATTGATCCCTCCCTTGCCAATATCTTATCCCTCACTCTCAGAACATGCTTCATCAAATTGGAGTCCTACTTGTGGCCATTGAAAACCCAAATGTATGTATTCTTTAAATAATTTTGGTGTATCCATCTAACCCACAGAGAATCTTTTTCTGCTTGAATGTTCCTGATGTCATGCCCCGCAACCTGGCCTATGCGGATTGTGGGTGCGTGATGGCCGACGGCTTGCCCGCCAAGGCCAACTTACCTTTAACATGTGCATACTCGTTTAAAATGATATAAATATTTTTCGCGAAAACGTCTTAACTGAAAATAAATAAGTGTCACTTCCACACCATACATATAGAGCTGTGCCTAATCTTAAACTTTTGCATACATAACAAGGCCAACCAAATTAAACATATGTCTGATGGCCAATATCATTACATAATTTTGTTCATGGTATCGTGTTACTCACCTGGGTTCTCTTGGTTAGGTGCTAAACTGCGTGTCCCTACAAATGAGGTAAGGAAACGTCAAACTATACTCAAATTAACTAATAAAACTCTTGACTAAATCTTAGGTATTCAAATTTTAGGTCAAGACGCCTTAAACATGACATAGTCTCTATAATAGGTCGATCCAAAAGAACTCTACAATAATTAATTTGGGCAACATTTAAATGTTCTAAGACGAAAAGGCCAATCTGCTTGAAAATGGCCTAGGCGTTCGAACATCCAATTTCAAGGCTAAAGTCTGGCGTTCGGACGCTGGAAACCGTTCAGACGCTGTTCTTTAAGTGGTTCGAACACCCGTCCCTGCATTGCAGGCTGAACAGTAACGGGTAACTTACAATTTTTACCAAAACTAATCCCAAATCAACTCCAATCTTCTGAGCTTATATGTACTCAAAAAAACTTAGGAGAACTATCCATACTTAAATTGTTTACCATTAATTATCGATACCCTAGCTCTAGATCTATTTTGAATCAGTTAAAACCCTAAATATCAAATACATAGATGTATTGGGTTTTGTACTCACTAATATTTGTTCAAGCCCAATAATGGCTGGCTTCCTCCTAACATCCTCCTAACTGAATGAAGCTTTATTACAACAAACTTTCCCTCTCCTTTTCTTCTTTCTCTCTCCAACGCGTGTGTGGTTGGGAGTGTGGTGGAGGAGTGTGTATGTAGGTATATACTATTACTGAGATCACATGGAAAATTATCCCATGTGACTCTCCCTTTTTAACCCTAGTGTTTTCTGTCTATTTTTCACATTTTTAATTTTTAAACTGCTGGCGTTCGAACGTCCCGTTAAGCGTTCTGGACAGCTAAGAACGGATTTTTGGAACCCCGAGGAATTTCAAAACTCTCCTATCTCTTGCTTACAGTTCGAACATGCGAGGCTTGAAATTTGTATTTTTGGCCTTAGCGTTCGAACTCCCATATGGGCGTTCGAGCCAGAGAAAAACGGGCAAAAAACTTAAAGTCTTAAAGTTTTGAATTTATTCTAACTTAGGTTTGGTCTCCTTTACTCTTAAATCTCAATACTTCGCTTTAATTTACGTACACATCATATCCATACGATTTATGGAATTTACGGATTCGGGGTGTTACACCTGAGGTTCTTTGATAGAAGGACTAAATTTTAAGTTACGCGGTTCTTGAAACCTACCATCCTTCCTTGGGGGGAGGCAAATATCATCCAATATAACTAGGGGGTTTTAAACACAAAACACTGACGTCCCCATAGGAAATTATTGCATATTCGAGGTTATTTTGTCCCTTACCCCGGTAGGCATTGGTAGGCTAGATAGCCAAAAGCATTCAGCTCCCTACAAGACTGATCAAATTAGTTCACATCTATCAGCATAACTGAGAGTCATACCCTCCCAAGACGCTATATAGTCTGAAATTCTATCCATAAAAGGATGAAATTGGGCAATTGTTAGTTTTCACAATGTACAAGTTTGAGTTGCTTGCTTGACTGATTACAAAAATTTAAGGGGTGCATTTAAAACCTCTCATCTCCCAAACACTATATTCGCCCAGCTCCCTAGTCTCTTTCATACCTCTGCCCTCACTGCCTCAATCACTTTTACTATCGCTACGATCACCCATCATTGTTTCTAATACAAATTCTTGCCACCATACAACCACCGCAATAATTACAAACCCTAAAACACAATCATACCCCATTACCACAGATGCCACAATTATCCAGCCGCCAATAACACTTTTATGTCCATTTCTCTCATTACTTAATCTTTATATCTCCTAGTTTGTTTTCTATTTAAAATTTATTTTGGGGTTAATTTTGTCTTTAGAATTTTATTTTTTTCAATTGATAATGCGAGTTTTGAAGTGACGTTCTTTGTATTCTAAGTACTCAAATTTTTTAATTTTAGTTGAGGATTATAATGCAAAACAACGAATTTTTCTTATCCTCAAAAGGCATTTGGTTTTTAAAGGCTTATTTATGCCTTGTATCATGCCTAATTGCCCTTGCGTTGAGCTATGTTTTTGTTAAAAAATAATACTGAAATATGCTTTACAAGTAGTTAATAAATAATGTGAAATAAACAGTTTTATAAATCCAATGATGTGCGTAAAATAATATGACTAATTATATTATATGATAATATACAAAAATTATAAGAAAATAGTTGATCAAGTCGAATGATAGTTAATCAAGTCGAATGTTGTACACCCTTTCCTTAAGACATATTCGCCCCCCAGGTGCTCATGGGTCTAACATATGTCTATCTCCAAGATAAAATAATTACGATACTGAATAAGCAGCACTACAATATTCAGATCCAGTAGATACAAATTTTAGATTATACTATCTCCATGTACAGTATGAATACAATATGAATGATAATAAAATTAAGAAATTTATGTCTAATTCTATACAAAATTATGACATTTAATTTCATACAGAAATATACGGGGTTTATGATAAAGTCAATAAGACATGATAATAAAATATATTATTTTTTACGCAGAAAAATACTACAATGATGTAGAATTTTAACACTGAAATTCAATATAGAAATACAAAATAAAATGGTTGAATTTATACAGAAATCCACCACAATAAATATAGAAATTACATAAATCAGATAAATACAAAATTAACCGGATAAAATAAAACCTGTATTGAAATTCGTAAAGAATTTTAAGTCTGTAAGTTAGTACAGGTTTATTAGAAAGTACGTCTGGAACAGTTGACGCAAGAAAAGAAAAGGTGAATGGAGTTCGCCGGAATCTGGGCAGTAGTAGACGCTGGATAAACCTACACGGACTTCCCTGGATTCTGGGCAGCAATTCGTCGTCATCGGAGAGATCGAAGAACTAGAAAGGCAAAATTATTTTTTTAATAACGAATGAGGAATTTTTCTATATATAGGAAAATTCGCACATCTTCGAAACGGTGCCAGCCAAACGCCTAGAAGGAGTTGCGACCGTTGGATTTGAATTTGTATTCAAAACTAAAATGGATCCGGTTCTTACTCGGTCCATCAAGCGCTGGGTCGAACCGCGTTCAGAAAATAATTATTAAATTGGTCCAAGCCTTTTTAATATTATTAAATTGCACCCGCACCGAACCGAACCAAGCCGAGCCGTTCGGAAGGTGGCTATGACTCGCACGTGTGGAGTATTGGGTCCTTCCCTTTTTACAAAAGTGGGGTACCCCTTGGGGCCCAAAACCTTATCCAAACTTAAACTTTATATACCCATCATTTTTTCTATAAAAAATTAGTATCACCCAATATTCATACTCATGGTACCTACTTCAGAAGCATTATCTCATCCAAACTTCCATGGTTTTGAGCAAATAAATGTTTTTTCTTTATCTCCTCATGGAAAAGAATACAAAGCACTTTGGACCAATTAAAAATGACATGTGGGTCCTATTTTAAAAATGGCTCAAAGTTAGTGTACCACACCAAATATTTTAATTTTTTTTATGAATTAGTTTAATACGTCAAAACTTAAAATCATTTGAGATTTACTCACATAAACATATCGTGTCTTGTGCCCCAATAATAGTGGTCCGATCCTGCCCATTATCGTGCTCTGTGCCCGTGCTGTGCTCTGTCCATTATCATCGTGTCGTGCCTTATCCATTATTAGCGTGTTGTGCCCATGCTACCCCACCCGTTTAACACTTCTAATGTAAACGCGTATGGTGGGACCCACCCAAATGAATTCTGGCATGTTTGCACACCCGCCATGGGTCTAATCTTTCGTTTTAAGTTAGTTTTCAATTCATTTATAATTTCAAGCCGGTCCACTAAATATATTTGATCAAATTTCTAGCTGTTCAATTCATTTAAACTTTCCTATTTTATTTGTTCCGATTCTATTTATAATTGAGTTTACCATTTGTATTTTATAAAATTATATTTTATAATTTTGTACCAGTTCTAAAATAGAGTCATCCCATCCATCATCAATACGATACCAAAATAAACACATTTTCATGTTATTAAATAGTCAAAATAGATATAAACCTGCAAACTTGATACGAAATAAAATATTACATTTTTTCTATACCTCAATCCTATTTTTCAGTTTCAGATAATTTCTACAAAATAAATAATATATTAGGCGAGTCAGAGATTGGGCTAGAAGTGAATTATGAAGTCCAACTAAATA
>CM018907.1:7662185-7667185 GCA_009663005.1 Actinidia chinensis | reverse complement strand
TCTATGCTGAGCAGTGCCTAGTTGTTCTTTCAACCATAGTGCTAAAGGCTGAGGTTCCCTCCATTGGAAACCCAGAATTCTGATATGAAGTTGAAGGTTTCATCATATAGTTGATGGCCAAGAGAATGTAATTTGTGATATTTGGCTTAAACTTTCTCTTTTGCAAGTGAAGATTAGATGGAGATAGAAGTTTTGATTTTTTTTCTTTCACCGGAAAGCATCTTTCAATAAATAAAGACGACTTTAAGAAACCTATCTTCTATATGCACGTTCAGTCTTTAGATCTTATGCTTTCCCTGATTCAAAACGTTTCTTCCCTCATCGCCAAACCAAGTACATGGGGATGAATCCCAAAACTTTATGTCCCCAAACCAAGTACTAAGGGATGCATCCCAAGAACTTTGTCCCCAAACCAAGTACGCGGGGATGCATCCCAAAACTTTGTCCCCAAACCAAGTACACGGGGATGAATCCCAAAACTTTATGTTTAATTGTGTCTGGTTTTCAGAATATTAATATTTCCATCAGCATAAGGAGTTTATAATTGGGAAATGATATTTCAAGATAACCATGGAAGGTATTATAACATCCGTGCATGTCCTTGTTCTCCAAAATGTTTTGATTTTCGTTTTCCCTTTCGGTTCTGAGATGGTCTATTTTTCTATGTAAATTTGCATCTTTTGTTTGCTTTTATTTTGGTATTAATATTACACTTCTACTGCTGTGATGTAGTGGATGGAAGACTTTGAGGTGTTCCATGCAGCACTAGACTCTGATCATTCATACACTTCAACCCTTAATAGAAGTCTCTCACTTGCTCTGGAGGAGTTCTATAAGAATCTAAGATCTGTCGGAGTGTCTGCAGTTTCTGGTGCAGGAATGGACGCTTTCTTCAAGGCCATTGAAGCAAGTGCTGAAGAGTACATGGAAACATACAAGTATGTAACGTTTTCAATACCGCAGGCCTTTATTTTCCTTAAGGACAGTACAAACTGGTTCCATTTTCCAAGAGTGATGCTATACAACCAAACTTGGCTTAGGAAAGGAAAAAGATGCGTGTGCATACAATGTGCACGGACCCCTCACAAAGTGTGTGTCCCACAAGGTGTATCCAAACACTCTTGCGAAAGGTCTGTGGCAGGTGTGCATGGAGTAGTGCAATGTTGCAATCAAGTTGTTCCTACCATTTATTATTGCCAGTGAGGTCCATTTCAAATTTAAATGCTTTGTCATTTCACACCAAATCAGCATTAAAAAATGTGTGAAAATGCGTAAAAGAAGTTCTGTTTGTGTAGTGTGTACCATGTTCTTTATTTCCGGAGATGATGTGGTTTATGCTTCTTGACTTGATGTTTTTCCCCCTTGTTACGATAAGTGAAACTATTATTCTTGTGTTGCCTTTGAATGCTTTTGTAGGGCTGATCTTGACAACAGACGGGTAGAGAAGCAGCGTTTGGAGGAAGAGCGAAGAAGGGAGAACATGAGAAGCTGAGGACCGATATGGAGCAATCCAGGGGAGAGAGAGAGAGACTGTTGGTCTGAGCACTGGTTTTGAAAGCCAAAGGCACTGTTGGCAGGGCCATGGTGGACGAAGACGAAGAGAAGACGATTAGAGAGGTTCTGAGGACGAAGATGCATAGCGAGGATGAAGATGAAGAAGTTGGACGGTTTCGTGTTAATCAAGGAAGTTACTGTGATGTTAGTAAGATCCACCCCGCACCCCCCCCCCCACCCTGTGGTGACTGGGTGGTGGGTTAACCGTTCTACACTTTACATAAAAATTTGCCGTTAATAGTGCTGATCAGTTTGTACTTTAGTTGTTATAGCTGTTTTTTATTCGGATTAAAGAAGTTGAAAGGGTTTAATGAAGAAAAATATCCGCCAAATCAAGCAAAACCACAAGCAGGAAGTAAATTACTACTTTCCTGTTTTTGTTTTCTGCTTTTTGTTTTCATTTTCTGAAAAACATAAAACGCTATTTTGGCTGCCGGATTCCGAAACCTATTCTGAGGATTTTTTTTTGGAAAAGAAGCTATTTTTTGTGAAAACATAAAAAATATGTTTTCAAATATGATAGTTATGACTTATGAGCTCATGACCACCATTGTTTTTACTTTCAAAGATAATGTTTAAAAATTACTCTTCTGAAAAAACAGATTTTAAAAGCATGGGGGTTATGAGCTCGATTTTGAACGCATGGTGATTATGTGGCCTAATCCAGGTTTTCCCGAGGGGAAGGGTTGAAAGAATGAAATCATGAATTAAATCAAGTGTTGGTACAAAACAACGAGAGAGACATTATCAGTTATCTTGATGGACATTTGTAGTTAACGATGACGGACTTTCCAAATGGCCATAGGACTCTTTACCATGGCATTATCCGAAACTTTTCAAAAAAAATTTAGATTTCTTATTCAAATTTTAAAAGAAATTTAAAACAGTTTACTTACGTTTTTACTTGTTATTCTCAGTACACTCGTGTTCATTCCCAAAATGCGCTGATCTTTTTCATCACAAACTCCAACCCCTAGAAACCCTTAGACCACCAGAACAACAAATACAGAAAGCCTCTATCACCACACTGCTACCCACGTGGTACCGACAAAACCAATATCCATCTCCATCTCCACCCCCTCCCAACTCCCACCTGTCTTCCCACGCCATCATTCAACCTTTCCAGGGCGGTTGGAGGCAGAGGCTGCGAGTGGAATGGCAATAGTGATTTTTGGGGTTGGAAGTAGGGATGGCAACGGGGCGGATTCGGGACGGGTTCGTCCTAACCGGACCCCGACCCGATTAAGAAAATCCTCCCCCACCCTCGTCCCAAACCCGTGACGGGGTGGGACTCAAAATCCCATACCCACGCTGCCCCGCCCCGTTTATTTTTTTTTATTTTTTTATAATTTATAATCTAATATTTTATAAACGGTTGTTGTAAAAAAAATATATCATTATATATCATTTTTCTATATATATCATACATATATAATATTATGATTATAATTAAAAAAAGATAATTTTTGTTTAATTTAGTTATCGGGGGCGGGGGGGTCCAAACCCAACCCGATCCGGGTTTTAATTTTTCCCCATAATCACGCCACCGAACACCGTTAAAAAGACAGCATCTACCTCAAATCCCCCTTATTAAGGGAAGGGAGGGGCGGGGCGGGGACCCGGTTTTTTCGGGTAATTGCCATCCCTAGTTGGAAGAGAAAGAAGACGAGGGTATTTTGATACTTCTAAAAGGGAGCTATTTAATTATTCATGGTTGTGGGTATTCCCTGTATCCAGAAACGTCAATACCAATCACAACTTAAAGAACTTCACTCACAGGCTGTGTAGAGAGATCCTTTGTTATTCTTCACTGATTCAATCACCTGTCAAAGCAAAAATCCTCTGTCTATTAGACCATCTCCATTTTTTACTCTCATTTTCTTCGAAGATTGCAGGGCAATGAGCACGGCCAATTCAAATCAGCGCCTTGTAGAAGGTCTAAAGACTCAGCGGCAAGGACACCTGTGTTGCAATTTTATACAATCATTGGAGGAAGTGCCAAACAAGGATTCATTCCGGACATGCAGCAGGTACTGAAGAATTATGCGGACATTTTTCTAGAACCTACGCAAGCTCCACCAACAAGAGAGGTTGAGCATTGCATTCCTCTTAAATGAAGGAATGAGCCAGTCAATGTGCGACCCTACAAGTATGCCTATTTTCAAAAAGCTAAAATTGAAAACAGTTCATGACATGCTAAAATTGGGCTATAAGACCGAGTACGCAGTCCCTTTTTCTCCCGCTTGTTCTCTGTAAAAAAGAAAGATGTCCATGTCGTTTTTGCTTGATTATCGGTCCCTTAATGCCGTTACCTATCACGACCTTTTCCCTCCCCAAGTTTATGGATGATATGCTAGATGAACTCCATGGGCACTTACTTTACCAAACTAGACCTTAGGCCGGCTACCATCAGTAAGAGTACACCCACCAGATATTCCTAAACTGTTTTTTTCGTTTCACAATGGGCATTATTAGTCATTTCGTTATGCCTTTGGTCCTTTGCAATGCTCCCTCTACTTTCAGGCGCATTGTGAATCCATATTTTGCCCTCATCTTGTAAATTTGTATTAGTCTTGTTTGATGACTTTTGATCTATAGCCCATTGACCATGCATCTGAGCATGTTCACAAGCTTTTGAATTTTTAAGGCATCACCAATTTTTTTTATTGAAGTCATCAAATGCGCTTCGGTCAACAAGAATTGGAATATTTGGGTCATATTGTACTCTTAAAGGAGTAACAGTGGATCAGTAAAATTAAGGCAATTCTAATTGGCTAAACCTACTAATATTTCAAGTTGCTGGTTTCTATAGGTCTTACCGCAACTACCGGAAGTGTGTCGCAGTATGGGAATTAGCTCACCACTCACCATCTTTGAAAAAAGGGCATTTGGGTGGACGGATGAGGCTGAGTCGCGTTTATCCCTCAAACGGCATGACTTCAACTCCTACTCTTGCTATGCTAACTAATTAGCCTTTGTTATTGGAATCAGATGCTTCAGGGATGGAATTGGTGCTGTTCTAACTCACAAGGTAGGCCATTGCCTTCATGAGTCGGCTTTGGGGATTTCAAAACTTCAGGGTCTACATATGCCAAAGAGATCTGTCTTATCGAAGCCATACGAACCTTGCGACCAGACTACTGGGAGAAGTTCTACATTCAGACAGACCAACGTGCCTCAATATCTATTGGAGCATGTGTGGTCATGCCCGAGCAGCAAAAATGGGTTAGGCAAAGCCTTAGGCTATTACTATGAAATACTCGGTATAACGCGGCAGGAATTCTGCAGCAGATGCCTCTCACTAGTGTGGGCGCCCAATTCCTTCATGCCTTAACGTTTTGCGACTCTTTAGGGATGACGTTAAAGCTGACACTGTTTGGGCATTCTTATATGGAGAAAATTGGCAAGTTGGCCACTAAACTCCAGAACTCCAACTCATGGCGGAA
>CM018907.1:7652185-7654685 GCA_009663005.1 Actinidia chinensis | reverse complement strand
TCCATTTTACCCTTGGACATACTACAAGTAAAATTTACACGAGTTTTCAAGTTTAAACTGAAGACCCTGAATGAAGCTATATGCTGCTCTTTAAGCACCTTTCGACCATGATATTAAGAAAAGAAAAAAAGTAACTTCATCATTTTGTTGACTACTAATTGTGCATTGGATGTGTCACTCTCAATTGGAGCCCTTTGATTCTTCATCCTTTAATTACATTTATTATGTTGCATCCAATGAAACAAATTTGCATTGTACATATTATTTGGTACTACTGTTTTCGTAATTAGTTGCCCGGAGTTGGAAGTACTGGTGAAGGTTTGTCGCGATAATGGTGCTCTTGGAGCAAGGCTCACCGGAGCTGGATGGGTTGGTTTTACCGTTGCTTTGGTGAGACAATCTATTGTACCACAATTTATCCTCAACTTACAGGTTAGTTTTTTTTTTAACTTGAATAATCTGCTCCAGATTAGGTAAAAATTTGTTACTGGCAAAAGTTACTAACAACAACGTTTCTATATTTGTACCAGGAGCAATTTTATCAAGATTTAGAATTACTTTTTCCACTCTTTGCAAAATAATTACAACTTCTTTTTCATTTTGTCTCCATTCAATCAATGAATAGAAACTTAATTTTGCTCCAAAAGATCGGTTCATTTTTTGTTCGCACTCCAATTTGAAACTCACTCAATTTTTTTACAAGGAATCGTATGCACAAAAAATTCTGTTGTGTGAAAAGCTAAAAATGGGAGTGTAACAGTGGACCTCGCCAAATCTCTGAGTTGGCTTAGGACACACAGTTTTGTTGTTTTTCAATGTCTCGTGATTGAAATTTCTCAAGTTCTGAGTTGAGTCAGTTTATACGAGATTTTGTCTTGACTTTAATCGGGCTCTTGTTAGTGAACGATGAGATTGATTTCCGATTAATCGATTCTTGGGCCAGATACCGAATTGTAAAAAAAAAGTTGGACCTCACCATCTTCTAAGCCCTCCTCTTAAGCCCTTGTTAGTTTATGTAGTTCGTGTTGCTTTCTCATCTCTTGGCAGCCAAAACTAATGTAGCTGTCAAATAAATAAAAATACTTTTTTTTAACAAAACCAATTTCGGCTACCATCTTATTTAGCTAGTTTAATTTTTATTTTTTTTCGTCTTTATTAAAAAAATTTACTACTATTTAATTGAAGTTTTATACTTTTTAATTCTTCATGAGAGAGGTAGGAAAATATAAATTTTTTATCAAATTTAATTGTTTTTTTTACTAAAAACAAGAAAAATGGTTTATTTTTTAAGTGATTGTCTTTAGTGATTTCTTTTGGAAAAATTATGTAAAAAAATCCTAAAATTTGATCATGGCAACAAATTAAATTTTATAATTTCAATTGTAACAAATCAAACCCTGTAATTTTAATTCAGTAGCAATTGAAACTATTCATTAGTCTCCGTCCATCTAAGCACTAACAGATGATTTAAATTATTACTTGATTAAAACTATATGGTTTGATTTATTACAGTTGAAACTGTAAGATTTAATTTGTTCTTATAGTTAAATCTTGGGATTTTTTCCCGTAATTTCCCCCTCCGTTTTCTACATATTAGATTCACTTTCTTATATTTTTCGATTCTTCTCATAAAAAAGAATCAAAATAGTATAAAATTATATGATAAAAAAGTAAAGAAAATTATTTTTTTAAAAAAAGGAATTAAATTAGCTACCAATTTGGGTACTTCACATTTTAAGAACTCATCATTGAAATGCTCATTCTACATGCCCAAAAATCATTTGTCTATAGTATTTGGATTCCGTGCTCTAGTGGACCTGAAAATTTGTTTTATATGCTGAGGGACCAATCTCAACGGTCAGATTTATGAAACATGTTGATAATGGATTTGGATGGCCAATATATCAATTGGACCCCACAGGTAGCTAGTGATGAATCCATCCCAGTTATGCATCAAGAAAATCAAAAAACGAATCCATCCCAATTAAGGATCATGGTCCACTATATTTTGAAAATATCCGACTCCACACGCTTTTGCAACTCAAATCTGCAGTTAATGTTGTGTCACATGAACATTTTTTATAAAATAAAATATTTAAATTTGTCTATCACTTACAAGGTCGAATTAAAAAGGCACATCCATTATTATTTTAGTGATAGATGAGATAAAATTTTAATATTTGAATTTTAAAAGAGCATCGACACAATCTCAGTATTTGAATTGCAGACCCTCCAATCTATACTCGGATGGGAGAGAGGCCGAGCTCACCTTCTTCATTTTCTTCATTCTATACAAGTCTTCAAAATTGGACTCTATTATAATTATCCCTGTTTTAAATGTTATTTGATTGTGGAGTCAAAAGTTTGGAGGGTAGGAATGGCAACGGAGCGGGCTTGTCCCAACTCTCCTCCGCCCTGATTAAGAAAATTCTTCCCCACTCCCGTCCCAAATGTGACGGGTTGCGGATTGGGGATCAAAATCCCATCCCCTCCCCTCCCC
>CM018907.1:7642185-7649685 GCA_009663005.1 Actinidia chinensis | reverse complement strand
GTTCAACCCAGTCATTGAAGTAGAATCATTTGTTGGAACCAAAAAGAAAAAAGAAGAGAGAAGAGAGAATCATTTGAGTTGTGAGCCTTCGGTAGAGGTTGTGAGAGTCAGTATTTTATTGAAAGTTTGGTTCACCTCTTGTGGAAGTTTTGAAGTTATTGGTGGTAAGGACTTGAATTGTTTGTATTGGTAGCGGATAATTGAATTATAAGGTGAAAGAAACTGAAGATTGATGTTGTAATGGATAACATGCCTCTGATAGATAAAGATTTTGATGTTGATCTTGAGAGAGGTGGGAATATCTATGAAGAAGTGGGAAATACAGACTCTGTTTTGGGTGCCATGATAGCAAATTCTTTCGGTGGATTTGTGAGCGTTGATAGATCGTTCAACGGTGAAAAAGGGTCGAGCTTGAGTGGCAATATATCAAATATCAAAGGGGGTTCTATAGAGAATGTGAAATTGGTAATAGACAAGAAGGTTGAGGGGGATGCGACTGCAGATCATGTGGAGAATAAATCAAGGAAAGAGAGACGTAAAACAACAAGTGCTAAAAAGCCTCCAAGGCCTCCGCGACCGCCCAAAGCTTTATCTTTGGATGCTGCTGATCAGAAGCTAATCAAAGAGATCTCGGAACTATCCATGATCAAATGTGCAAGGATTGAGCGAATGAAGGCATTGAAGAGGATGAAAGCTGAGAAGGCGTCAATATCTACCGGCAATTTATTTGCCATGATATTCACCATTCTCTTCTGTCTTGTTGTAATCTGTCAAGGTAATATTTCTTTCGGACTTTGTTTTTTTACGTATGCAATCTTTATGTCTTTTCTTGTAGTTTAAGTTGTGTAGCAGCGGATGGTTTATCTAGTTCAATTGATCTTTTCTTTTCCTTTGACATGAAATTAGGTCCCATAGTAGAGGAAACTATGTCTTGTCGTTTGTACCATCTCTATATAAAACTTTCAAATTTTCAATATTGTTAATTTATAGCTTTTTATATCACCATGTGGATTGTTATGCCAATCCCTATCCTTTATGCTTCTTTTGTGCAGCACTAAAACGTGTGATGCCGTTTGTTTTCCATGTGTATTATTTTTGTACTTGACCCCCTTTGGATGCATTTTGGAAAAATATCCTTTTGATGTGTGAATGGAGTTTGCTTTCTGGTGAATTTGACACAGTGATGATGATTCCTATATCTCAATCTCATCCCTTGGTAATTTATCAAATTAGTGTTAGTTAAACTTGGGAATTTGTGCTGCATCTGAACTAGGTATTAAGTTGAGATGTTGGTACTGTACGAGCAGCTGAATCTTGCCTTTTTTCTCCTTCAGTTAGCTCTTTTGAGATTCATCTTTAACTGGAATTTCTGAATCTGGTCTTCCGCTTATCGTTATATTTATTTTTCTTTTATTTATGTCCTTGTGTACTTCTTCGTCTTTCCTGGAATGTTGAAAATAATTCCTTTCTCCCCCCCCCCTCTTTCGGTGTTACTTTATGCCTCATCTGATTGGGCGTGCCACGGGTGTTGTAGTAGGCCTCAGCTTCAGTTATTCTACCTTTTCGTGTTCATTAGGAGGCAAGGGGAGTTCTTATCCATTCACTATGATTTGGGTTTTCCTCCATGTGGAATGAAACAGCATCACTGATATTGCAATATAACATGAGGTGCTTGCAACACCTTTTAGCTGAGTACCTTCTTAATTTGCCAGATGACATATATATTAGTTTATACAAACGTACTACAATATATTGTGAAAAAAGTCATGAAAAGTTAAGTTTCTGTAAAAAAGGTGCTTGCGACATGCGCAGCTTATGGGGCCTCTTCAGGCGAGTAGAAACAGGCAAAAACAATCTTGCTGTACTTTCTAAAGTCAAGGATTCAGTTTGTTACTTTTTCAGTTTCATGATCTTCACTATCAAGAGAGGAAAAAGGAAAAAAAAATCATTGCGTGGTTTGCTTTATTTATGCAGGAATGTGCCCTGGAAAAAGTTCACCAGTAAGCTTCCAGGGTTCCCCAGAATCAGCTCAAGCAGCAGAGTCTGGTTTCATCTTGGTTCGATACTCCAGGAATACGTCTGCTAGTGACACCAGTACTTCTGGTTCTGGCTCTCCCAGGCATGTCGCTTCTCTCTCTCTCTAAATGAGATTGTTATTTTTTATTGCAGCATAGGCTAACTGCCTGTTATATCTTACCATTTTGCTTCTGAAAATAACCTATCTTCCATTTCCATGGTATTGCAGTTCGGGTGATGATAAGGTGAGAAGAGATGCAGAATCAAATGGCACAATAATGAATTGGTGAGTTTTTGTAGTCAGTCTCTATGGAAAAATGGATACCTATAGCGGTACAGCGCCAGCCATTATTGATCTGTTAATTCTTATGTGAGGATTGGCTGATGAAGCCTGCGATATCATATATCCCTGTACAGTAATCAATACTATAAGGTGAGTCACATTACTGACATGCTCTGTTGGTATCTGTTGAATGATTGAAGTTGTCGCTGCCCCTGCCCAATTTTTTTGTTTTGTGTGGATTTGCTGTCACTGCTGCACAAACGTTTTCCAAAGGATTGGCTTGGCAAATTCGAGAGGGAATCACTGGGTCCTGCCTGATTTTCTTGTGTGTTGAATTATATGGTTTGATAACATGGATTCGGGTATAGGTGTTGGGTACATATTCAAGTTTCGGGTTGATTTAATCCTAGGATGGGTGGACGCCCCAAGATATTCGTATTTCTTAACATAATTATTTTATTTCGAGGGTAAAATGGTGTTTAAAGTGTGTTCTAACTTTTATTTTACTGAGTTTTATGCACAATTATGTTAGAAGCTTGAAGTGCTAAATATGTTGTTCAGTGAATCCGTGAATATTTTGATCCAAGTGTCGAGTTTTTGACATGTACTTAAAATATTTTGGAGACTTCATTAACATAGGTTGAGATTAAGGGAGCGAATTGGCACCGTTTATTCGTGCTGGTGTAGTAATCCATGTCTACTGGTCATGGAAGCTAATTTTGTTTTAACAAATCATATATGTAACAGAGTCTTTTATCTTGGGTATTTGATTTGGGCAAGGCACTGGGAGATTTTAGATTGTAGACCCCCTAAAAACCTTGAGGCTTGAACTCAGGGAGCTGTTGTCACAGGACTTCCTTTGACTTTGGATTTAATGTGATTCATGTGGCTAGATCCGCTACCTAACAATTGCTTTTAATTGCTTTGTATTCTTAAATAAACATGATCCCTTTTCATTGGGTCTCGTATCGTTCTTTTGATATCTTGACCCTCTTGTTTTCAGTATAGATCCGTGCTTTAAGCATTGTTGTGTGTGTGAATTTATATATTGTTAATCTGTAAGTCCAGAAATCAATGTCAATAGCAAGAAATTGCTTAAACTGGAGGTGTAATGTGTATTATTTAATATGTGTTGTTAGTGAGAAAGCTTAGTTCTATCTCTTTAAAACATCGTATTTACTTATCAATTATAGATAAGATGATTAATCCAACAGTTCAAAAATGGCCTTGCACTACATTTCAATCGATAATGGAGCAATTAACTTCTTAGGCCGAAATTGAGAAGATCAAAATATCAACTTTTATTAACAGAAAGTAGTTCTATGATCAAGATATAATCACGACGAGTCATGTCCTTTCCCAATCTCAGCCAGCCACGACTTAATTATCGATTATTTCAAAGACCTTAAGCATGAAATCACCCGAATCACTCATCGCCCACGGTGAGTTCTTGATTCCAATGAAACCTTACCACATTAAACTGTTCCTTCGGCAGCTCTATTCAAAACCTTCAATGGCTTTCGGGATGTGATTGTTCAAAACTGTTTCATAAATTTCGTTCCACTTGCTCAAGGTGTTGTTTGCGGGTTATTATTAGACTCCATAGCCTTCATGATGTTTTCTTTTGAACTCTGGGGTTCCGATCGGAGAGTTGAGACACAAATTTGGTAATAGTGGGTGTGGGCTTGCAGATTTTGGTTATCAAGTCATGGTACTGAGACGAGACAGGGTGGTGGGCTAAGGATAGGAGATCTAGAAGGAGAGAGAGACTAAATTCTTCTGTGTTAAAGGGCCGTTATTGTCGCATCATAAAAGAAGGCCAATGGATAAGCATAGAGATCGTGAATATGAGGGCGGGCTTCTCTGAGTTCTCTCTCAACCTCCAAGCAACATTGGCTAGGTTTGGCCTTAAAAGGCTGTACTCGCGCGTGTGAATAGTGCTGTCATTTTTCTCTCATCTCAACCTGCTTTATGGTAGATTGTATGCATCTTCATAAAAGCAAAATCAATCCAGAGTCTTTAACACAAGGCCGATAGCCACTGCCACATTGATGTGTTTTTTTTTATAATTTCATTGGGTTACGGAGTACAGAAATTGAGCCGCATCATTTTAATTAACAATGCTCCATGGAACGCTGTCGTTTAGATATATAATAGTAGCTTCCGTTCGTGAGGGGTCCAAGCCCTAAAACTGAGGGGTTAATTACACTCCCCGCCTTGGAGTATTGAATAATTTGTACTTTGTCCTTAGAGAATTGAATGATTTTCACTATGGCCCTCTACTCAATAATTTTCTAGCACTCTAAATAATAATGTTGTCTATTATACACTTTGCGCGTAGAATGGGGTTCATGGTGGGCGGTTTGGAGAGGTGATTTTGGTGGTAGATAATCCCACTAGTGGATGGTTTGGTGGGTGTTGGGGTTGGTGTTTTGATCGGCGGTGACATAAGTCGAATGGGGAGGGGATGTTGTTCTGAGATCTAGGTTAGAGATTTCGTTTTCGGTTTGGGTTTTAAGTTTGGATTGGCTTTGGATTGTGGGTCTTAGATTTGGGTTGTGAGTCTTGGGGTCTTGGGCCCTTAAAGCCTCTTACAAGGAGCTTGCGTGGCATCAGCTGTAAAATTCCGTTAACAATTTGGAAGGAGTTTATACACTAGGATTGATTGCAAGCACTTCAATTGTTGAAGGATCAATGTGAGAAAATTGTTAGTTAGAAGACAAAAGTAAGAACTATTCAATACTCTAAGGGGAACATTGTAATTAACGTGTCAAAATTTTGAAATTTGGACGGATCACGTAACTAGAGCTAGAGGTGGTGATACCAATCCAAAAACTCAACCCATTTAAAACTGTTCTAAGCCCATCCAAATTCGTCCAAATTACTTTGCGGGTCAAATATGGGTTGTCCAATTCGAATCCACATTATTCACGGGTTAAATCGGGTTTGTAATGAGTGCCCATTGGGTTGATAATAAATTCAAAAATAAATACTGCAAGAACAACCGCCGGGTTTAGAACTCCGAAGTCCCAACCTTTGGTTCCAAAGAAGGCCAAGGCCGCGGCATCACTACTCTCTTCTATATATATGTTATGTATGATTTTTTGATTGTATATCATACTCGGTTTATAAATAATTTCCTTTCTATGCTTTTATTACACTATCCTAGTTTAAGAAATGGAATAATCTTAGATTGTTCTGTTTGAGGTATGTTTTGTGTGAATAGGTTTTATTAACAAGAGAGTGGAAATATCAATTGTTTGATTGAGCACGCAGAGCATTTTTTTCTTGTTCTTTCGGTCATGGTGAAGTTTTGATTCTGTGTCGAGACACACAGAGAGAGAGAGAGAGAGAGAGAGGGGACTGGATTTCCTAGGAATCTTACATGCAAAATGTAGCTGAACGTATTGTGAACTTAAATGGTTCAAAACTCAAAGCCTTAACTTTAAAAGTAGGGGATGTTTTGTTAACAATTAAGGTATAGTATTGGGTTACCGAAAATAAAAATTTATGTGTTTTGTTATTTATAAGTAAAAAAGGCAAAATTAACAACAACTATTTAAAAATAGTTAAAAAACACAAAAAGATGTTTTTATTTTGTTTACAAAATTTGTTTATAAAATTTTTTCATCTAAATTTTTTCTACCACCACCTCATCCACCGCCGCCCCCCTGCCCCCCACCTTTTTTTAAAATAGTTTTAAAAAAGGTAAACTAAAACATATTTTTGTTTTTAAATAGTTTTAAAAAAAGTGAACACAAACATATTTTTAATTTTTATTTTACAAATAAAATTAAACAAAAATAAAACAAACTCAAAAAATAAAAAAATAAAAACGTTACCAAACATCCCCTTAATGTTCCTATGAGAACAAGCAATGAAAATCTGTACAAAAATGGACGTAAATTCTAACAAATCTTTGGAAAGGAGTAGTATTAACAGAACAAAATAACCATTACATCCAGAATCCAACAAAGAATTACAACAAACTAATGAATTCCTAAGCATCATTTCCCAGCAACAAATGTATAATTTTCCTAATTATAACAAATAGTTGAAACAAAAGTTTCGCCAACCGAAAAATCGGCAATTCTGTAATGCCAAACAAAGTCTTCTGATTTTCTTTAGAACCAGAAGCAGCTTTGGACATGATAGCTTCAGCAGATTTGTGATCACCCTTATTGTGGGGACAAGTTTAGAATGCGGAAATCGAGAGTAGACACCCACTAAGAGCCCTTCTCTTTGCTCCTGCAAAGCTGAACGCCAAGCTACACGATCAACTTCAGTAACTGCACATGCACAATGGTGAGA
This sequence comes from Actinidia chinensis, assembly GCA_009663005.1. NCBI lineage: Eukaryota > Viridiplantae > Streptophyta > Magnoliopsida > Ericales > Actinidiaceae > Actinidia > Actinidia chinensis. The sequence continues at coordinate 7,643,075 of CM018907.1, read as the reverse complement.
CTAGCCGCCGGAGCTGTTTTCGAAAAATGGCTCTCCGACGGTCAAATCAGGTGACCGGAATATTAGTATCGAGTATCTCAGAAAGAGAAAGAGAGAGAAGGATGAGAGGAGAGAGAGAGATAAAGCCCTGCCCCTCACAGTGACCTCTGCTTATATAGTTTAGCTCGGCGTGCCTTGACGTGCCAACGGTCGTGTAGACATTTTTGGCCAGTTCACCTAATCCTTATTCTCGCAGGGAGAGGTTGGTCATCCTCCCTGCTGCCGGTGAAATTTCATGTTCGGGTTTGGGGTTGACAATCGCTACCCATCAGGGCAAGCATCGCTATGCCTTAATGTATCCGTGGGACTTACGTCGACTTCTATGTATCACCAGAGGAGCTACGACAAGACTTACAGGCGCAGCCGCATAGTTGTTCCAGAGCCGGCTAGGGTGGAAACCTTGCCTGTGCTTCTCCCTGAGCTCAAAGGCTAGCTGTATAGTATTGCTTCTGCAATGTCAGTCAGGTAAGGAGGAATAGCCCAGTGGAGGATAATGACCCTCCAATACATCCCCTACCTTTTGAGGTGGGAACATTTGTCGTCATGTTTCGTGCCCTTACAACTTATCAATGCCTCAATGCTTTTAGGATACGATCACTTCAAAAAATGATCATAACTTTTTCTTGCACTGCTTAAGGATCTTTCAATTGTGCATGATCCATAAGTTTTCTTGATTTCATTTAAGATTTTGTTTGCTTGGCCTTTGCGGCTTCTATAGCGATGTGGCTAGATCTGTTGCGGGTCCAGCCCAATTGAAGGCCAAAAACCAATCGCCAACCCATGAAGGCCCAAAGCCCAAAACCTTGCAAATTCCCTTACATTAATTCCTCTTCCAGAAGCAGCCATTCATA
>CM018907.1:7622185-7639685 GCA_009663005.1 Actinidia chinensis | reverse complement strand
CCGAAGGATTTTGTACTGAAGGATCCAGACGGGTATAGGAGGTAGGGAGATGCTTTGGGGATACGGCGGAAGTGGGCCAGACACGAGAAGGTGCATTGCAAACCAGTGCCAGGATGGCCATTGAGAAGACTCAGAGGAGAGAAGACAGAGTAGCTGTACAGCGACAAGCGTGACGTCGCCGGAAACGAATTCTTCGCTCTAGAAAAAGTGCGGCGGGGATCTCTCCAGTTGTGCACATAAGGGAGGAGAGATGAGGAGAGATAGAAGTCACGACATTTGGCAAAGCGATGTACTTACAGCGACACGGTGAGGGGGAGCAGGGCACCTCAGTAAGAAGGTGCAGGCACTTCGATTTGAAGTGCATTCACTTCGGTGAGAAGAAGTGAAGTTGCACGCGGATGAGGGGGTAACAATTCGGATTACTGTCTTGCAGTCGTACGGGGAGCGGGGGGGGGGGGGGGGGGGGGAAAAACTAGAAGTTGTCGGGATGGATCTGGAAGAATTCAGCGTACCCTCCAATGGGCTGGAGGGGAGATTGTTGGGGCCAGCCCAATGAAGGCCCAAAACCAAAGCCCAACCCATGAAGGGCCAGCCCAAAGCCTGCAAATCCTTACATTCATTCATCTTCCAGAAGCGCCATTCTTAAATCAGAGACAAAGTCTCTGATTTAGGCGGAGGAAAAAAGTTGGCAAGGAGAGAAGAAAGAGAAATATCAACAAGAGCTGCGAAGAAGCTCAAAGAGAGCATGTTGAGCTAGGCCGAGTGTCTGAGACAGATCGTCTCTTCTGGGTTCTGGCATATAAATACAGAGAGGTGCGATTTTGCCAGAGAGTAAGGAGCAGTGGGGTGCCAGAGAAATGTAAGGGGTTGGGGGCTTGTTGGGGGCACACACAGAATGATGTGTTGACAGAGGTGAAGATGGGGGAGTGCTAGTGAGAGCACCGAGAGCACAGAGCTCTGACAGAGAGTGATCTAGAATTGGGGCGTTGAAATCTGAGAGAAGAGCCAGTGAGGATTAAGATATGAGAGATGGAGAGTGTGAGAGGTGAGGGAGATGAGCTCCTCCCTTTATTGTACTCATTGTAATTCATTCGTGTGATAGTGAATTAATTGTTCCTCTCCGTGGATGTAGGCAGATTGCTGGAACCACGTATATATCTGTGTCTCATGTGTGTGGTTGATGTTGGTGGAGTGACTGGTAACTCGTTTTGGGCACAACAGATCCTGGGATTACTAAGTGCCTTGGAGCTCTGAGGGCCTGATTGTAGAGTCGAGACACAGAGTTGGTAATAGGGTGTCGTCTTGCATGTTTCGCTTATCGGATCATTCTGACTTGTGTCGGAGCTTTCGATTAAGGGTAGGAGGATGGTGAGAAGAACGAAGAAAGATGTGAGAGAGGTTGAGGTACTCTTCATTGTTTGGGTATTGCTATTGCACAAGAAAAAAACAGGGGGTTGAAAAGGAGAAGATTGTTCAATAGATGGTATTCAGGCCAAGCCTCCTAGCTCTTTTATAGGAAACCCGTGTTATGTGCACTCTTTAATACAAAGCAAATATTTGTATCTGACACTTGATCTTCAATTAGAGATTTGATGAATCCACCTGAAACTCATACACAATCGAATCCATGTGATAACATAGGACAACTTGACTTCTCTCTTACTATATATGCAAGTAAAAATATTAATTAGATTTGGTATCAAGATTTTGGGTGCCAAGTGCACATAATGTTGTTTTTCTTTTTCCTTTTCTTTTCTTGATCTTATCCTGAAATAAATTTTTGGATTCTCTTTTTAAAAGCAAATCCATTGAGATATTCCTTGGCAAAAAATAAATTAATTAATTAAATAAAACAAATATCCGTTGAATTTTAGAACAACAAAAACATGTCCTTGGAAAGGTAATATAAAGACATTAAGATGCCTTTCCTTTTTGAATTAATTGAACTTATACTTAAATGAGTCTTTAGGTTGGATCAAAACTGAAGCTTTATCACATGGCCATGCTTCAATAAACGGCAATTTTTGTTAAATTTAGTAATGAAAATAGAAAAAAGAGAAATTGAGAGAAGATGAAAAACTATAAATATACATAATTTAATATATTGTACTTACGTTCACACAAAAAAGTTTTAATGTGCTACGTCTTTCTCATTCTTTTGCATAATTAATTTACATCAATGACACAACTCTCTCTCCCTCTCCCTATATATACATATATATATATATATACACACACATATATATATATAGGGGATGGATCCATAAACACACAATTAAATAAACACAAACTTTAAACAATTTGTTCTCAGCCCTTGAAATCAAGGGTTGAGATTACAAACAATCCACCTCCTCTCCCCTGTCCTCTCATTACCCAAACGCACAGCAACAACCCATCTCTGTTCTATCCTCCCCCCGCCCCAACTCTCCTTACACCCACCCAAGGCTTTACCCTCCCCTCCTCCCCCAACGCCTACGTCTCTTCCCCCCAGCAAACCCTCCCTCCGAGATCTTTGAGGTCGCCCTACACTCTCTTTTGATATCTTCGAGATCTTTACCTTACCACCCTCCCTCCGATAACACCTCTCTCTCTCTTCATATCGATCTCACTCCATCACCACCCACCGGTCACACCACACCACCGACTCTCAGATTGAGTGAAATTCGAGTAAGGATTAAAGTGTATATGGAAATTTGTTGGGTTTTTTTTCCATGTCCTTTCCTTTTGCATAATTACAGTTTGAAGATGAAAATATAGCTGAAAATAGTGTTTATTTTGTAACCTTTTTTTCCCTAACGAAGTTCATACCAATCCATGGTGCTTAAGTTTTTAAAAATTTTGAACTGTGTTCATTTTGGCTATTAGGCATGGTTGGTCTGCGATGTCGGACTTTGCGGCGTTCCTCCTATTGCATGATCCCTGGTACTTAATGTTAAAGATAAATGTTATTCAATTAATTCTTAATTTAGTGGGGGGGGCCATTTAACCCATGAAATAGTTTTTCTGTTTTATCTATTTATGCTAAAGTGGAGGTAATTACTGATTGTTTCCTGAACAGTAATTGAGAGGGGTCGCTTTTGGCTTGGATGTGCCCAATTTGGAAGAAGTGCTAAGTAGACTCTTTCTTTCGGCAACTTTCAGCCTTTTTGATGACTTTTTTTAAAGTAAACGATGCAAACAACCAAAAAGCATCACTTCCATTACCCAATAGAAGTACTAGGCTTAAGGAAAGCTTTATTACAGTTTGTCCTGTTTGTCCTTATATATATATTACACATTATCATTAATGGGTGCTTTTTTTTATTAAATGGTAGCTTCTTCACTTTTGCTTGCTATTTACAACTTATAAATGAATCAATATTGTTTGTGTGCCTTGATTTTTTGTAATATTTACTTACACTTTATTTTTGAAATGGCTACTGATTTTGAATGGCATAATTTGAAGGTGGGCAAGGAAAGAATCGTTTGGATTGAATGTTTTCCGTAAGTCGAGATTTGAAAACTACAAATAACGACGTGGAAGGTTTAGACGTATCGTCAAGTGGGATATCTTTTGAGATCTTGAAGAAGCCGAAAGTACTATGAAGATTATGGTCGACAAAATGGTTTTTTTGGATTTGTACTCGGTTTCATCCAAAGGACAAAATCGGTCAATGACGTGACTAGTGTGCTATTTGTATGCGCAAAAGAAGGATGTATGTTTGGAAGGCTGAGAGGATGGTGTGGAGGGAATGATTAGAGAGAAGAAAAGATGATAAAGTAACTACCGAAGAAAAGAAAAAAAAGTGTTCACTGCTAAAGGTGGATGCCACGCTCATTTTGTGGATTAGCGTTGACAAAAGGAGTCTGAAATGGGAGGTAACAAGTTTCGAACGATGCTCTATAATCACCAATTAGTGACTCATCTCAGAGGTGAAATGAAGTCAAACCGACACATGCCAAAACTATTAAAGATTTGACCGAAGCATTTTAATAGATAAAATTTATAAATTTCTAAGTTGCTTCAATTTTGGGTGGCGAATATATTGGCTTTGTATAATAGAGACTGCTATAATCACTTGAGAAATTGACCATAGAGATTTAGATGGCGGAGATGCACAATCATTCCTTACCTACTTTAAAAACAAACAAGCACAAAACCCCCACTTTTTTTTTATGCAATTCAATGTGATGAAGTGTTAGGGCAAGTGAAATTTTTTTTTTAGGTGTATTCTCGCTCCGTCGCTGGCATACCATTATTTTGGAGAGTAGTCACATTTGACACAACATATCGAACAAACGAATATGAAATGCCTTTGCAACCCTTTACGCGGGTGTAAACCATCCATGTATCCTACAGTTTGGATGTGCACTTTTACAAGATGAGACGAGGTGACGTTTTTTATGGTTATTTGAGACATGGCTTGAAGCTATGGGAGGGCGTGCTCCACTTCTATCATCACTCCTGACGCAGACTTAAGCAATGAAGGGAGCAATTGCCAAGTCCTTTCTAACACCCTTCCGCTATGATTTGGCATATTAAAAAGAAATGTTGAAAAAAAGTGTCACCATGTACTACAGCGATCAAAATTTAAGCGAAAGTTAAAAAATATATTTGGAAGAACATTAAGAAAAAATAGATTTTGAAGAGCGATGTGGCACTGAGAAAGGAATCATGGTTTAGAAACACTGATGGCTTCAACCATTGGTATGATTTCGGAGTCTTGGGTACTCTGTACATCGTGGCACACTTTTTTGCCGGTAATGAATACTACCGGACGTAGTGAGGGGGTCAATTCCATTTTTTGAATGGTTTTATAATTTTCATTAACAAATCTTAAAAGAGTCGTTGTCAAATATAGCAGCCTTGAAAGAGATAGTGAAAAGGGAAAGTGATGAAGATTTTGAGTCGGAGCATAAATTCCCGATTTGTACATGAGGGTGATTTTTGTTGAAACATGCGGCAAAAATTATACTAGAAACGTCTTCAACAAGTTCAGGATGAATCAGTGAAGTCTTCGTTATAAAAGTTGAAGATGTGGAGATACCAATAGATTTCATCATCGTAGTGAAGTCAAAAGTTTAATGAATTCGAAAAGTTCATTGTTACATTGTATTCACAAACCTATGAGGGTAGGTGTGAATGCCAAAATTTGAGTTCGTTGCATATTGTGCACACATATCTTAAAGTGTTTGTTTTCGACTAAACATTGATGCAATACCGGACCATTTTCCTTCTTCCACGATAGAGACAAGAGGCAAACAATTTAGGATAATGATTCCAAGAATTGGTTGCATGACGATGGCAAAGAAGACCGAACATTACAGACTTATCCATTGTGTCAAGAATCTACCAAATTGGCCATTGTCTGGCTTGCCTCGTCAAATGAGCATATACAATTTAACAAACACATCGAAATTATATGAATGGTTTATTCGAGAAGCTCATAAATTACTTCTTATGTGCCTCCGATGGGATGTTTTGTCTTGAAAAAGATAATGTACATTACTATGAGCCATCTCAGATATTGATTTCGGATCCAACATCTACAAACCAAGGTAGAAAAAAAGATGCAATGGAAAGGGTGCTAGTTAAAGTTCAAAAGACTGAAAAATTGTCTTGAGATGCATTGAACAAGAAAAAAAGAAGTGTAACTTGTGCAACAAGTTTTCAGACAGAGAACTCCGATAAAAGAACTTGTCCCGAGAATCCATGGTACAACTACAAAGGTAAATTACTTAGAATTTTTTTGTATATTCAAGATTTAACCTAAAACTATTCATTTTTTTTGTGAACAGCATACCCTATAGTGCACGACAATAAAGTGGAGGAGATGAGAGTCAAAAGACGAGAATGCCGAAATGTGGATGTCGCATCGTTTGCTCCTAATAATCTGAGTGAAGCAAATTAGGCAGTATGAACAAGGAGAATGAATTTGAATCAAATGGCTAAACAAGCTTTGTTCTGTTTTTTGAGGCAGAGCGGTATGAACAAGCTTTGTTTTGGTTTTTTTTGAGATGTACAATGACTGATTTGAATTAATTCCAGCAATGTTAATAGAAGAACCATTGGCATTTTCAATCTTCATCTGATGTAACTATCTTATTTTTAAGTTCCAGCAATGTACATGACTTCTGTTGCATACTTCTGATTTTATACTTCTTGCTGTTAAAAGTTGATCTCAATCAAGGAGTTTCAGAACTGCGTTCATTTCAGATGTGAAACTGTTGCTTTAAGTAGTAACCTGATTACTTGGAGCTGTTACTTATATGGTAGAACTGCTTGAAGCAGTTATCTGATTACAAAGTGGGGAGATCAACCTATGCAAAACTCTCTAATGACGACTTTCGCATTGCTGTGAACTCCCTGAACTGGTGGACCTTGGGCTTTCTATCAAACCTTTCACCTGGTCAAACAATAGAGCTGGTTTGGCTAATATAACAGAGTACCTAAGAGGCCCAGTATCCCCATACTAGAGGATCTTATTTCCAAAAGCTACTGTCAACCACCTTCCAACAGTTGAGTTTGACCATACCCCTTTATTTCTTTATATGGCTGGGGAAAAGACCTGTTGTTAAAAGACCTAAATTTGAGGCTGTCTGTAATCGTGATTTGTCTAGCCACTCATTGTCAGATCAGTCCTGGGCTCTCAAATCCAAGGGTTTTTCTAATTAACAATACCACTAAAGTGCATATTGCAGAAACTGTGCGTTCCAATGACCACTAAAGTTGGACTAGTAATTAGCAGATTCATAACCAATCCTAATTTACAACACTAGTATTGGCTGCACAACAAATACAATCAATATAGAACAATAAAATAATCTTGAAGTTCAAAATAGTATTGGCTGCAACACTAGGTCCACAGACTTGAATACCTTAATACTTTTCGTCATTATAGAACATAATGTAAATTGCTTAATACCCACCCAACTGGAAGTTCAGAACCCAACACTTCAATACCTTAAATACACACATTTTTTCACTTCAAAATTACAAACTTGAGTATCCAACCGAACATAACAATTGACGATGAAGGGACGACGTGACGGCAACTCGATTGAACTTCAATTGCGGTACGGCGCTTGTGGGCTCAATCGACAGTGATACGATCGATTGGGCTGTGTTGGGCTTCCAATCGATGACAACGGCAACTGGTGGGTTCAATTGACGACGACGCGACTGGGCCCTTCAATCGACAGTTCGGTGGGGGTTCGATGATGTTCGTGGTGCTTGTTTCGCATGAGAATCACTCCGACATGTCGGTGTTGGTCGGTGAGTGTCGGTGTTGTGACTATCCCTTCAATCGACGATCGATAGGGTCGGTGTTTCGACGGGACCTTCATCGACAAGGTCGATGAGGGCGTGTTGTTAGAAGAGAGGAGAGATAGAGAGAATGGAGGGCGTGCTCGACGGCAAGCGTGCTCGGCGGCAGTGGCCGTGGTGGGAAGTTATTTGTGTCTCCCAGGGTGTGGCTTAAGGGGCTCTCAGAGAGAACTACTGTTATTTGCAGCCCACACGAGGAGAGAGATGCTTGATTTTATCTCAGCCCTTGAAATTCAATGGCTAAGATGTTGTGTCATTTGTATTTAAATGTGTGTTTCTAGACCTACCCCCTATATATATAGTGTTTGTGTGTGTGTGTGTGTGTGTGTTGTGTTTACAATCATATCCACGTAAAGTAAATCTTTAACACAACCATTCAATTAAATGTTGAAATGAACTACCAAGTAATAAATTCATTGGAGCTTCACTCTAATGTCAATTGAACTAATCTTCTAACACATTTAATTCAAGTTACAGAAATTTATAGTTAAAACTCTTTTTTATTATACTGAACAAAAATATTCTCATACTCTCTACACCCGTTCTTATTTCTCATTATACCCCCACCATCCTTACACTTTCCAGCAACTACCATGGGCGGTCAGAGACCACTTTCTGGACAACGTCTAACGACTTTTTTCGACGAACCTCTAAGTGCTTTTTTAGCAAACTTTCCAACGACTTCTATGGCGAACCTCTAATGATTTTTTGACGAGCTATTTCATAGTTAAATTTCAATGTTAGTTCTAGAGAAAGTTAAAACCCAACTTCTATAAAGTTTACTATTTCAAACAATTAATTTTACTATTTTGAACAACAAACTCTGTTAAATAAACTTAATCGATAATTTAAATAAATAAACTTAACTTTACAAAAAACTTAATTGTTCAAATAGATAAACTTATCTGAAATAAACTTGATTATTCAAACTGATAAACTTGATTGTTTGAATAAATAAACTTAACTGTTGCAAATAAACTTAATTATTTTGAACAAGCAAATGTAACTCTAAACTTTTAATGATTTTTTCATTCAAAAAATAAAAAAAGAATTTATTCACCATTGACTTTTTCAAAAATAAATACCAACACATAAGAAATAAATACAAAATAAATTTGTCTAGAGAGAGAAAGAAATTTGACACAGGTGAAGACAATTGCTGGTGGTAGTAGGTCATTGCAACATTGTAGATCTCAAGTCTTAGAGAGAGAGAAAGAGATGAAGGAAATGATGTGGTGGCAACAACTTTAACTTCGGTGTGGTAGTAACGAATGTGAAGGCAATGTGACATTGTGGCGGTGTTTAAATCTCAGATATGAGAGGTGGTGGTGGTGATGTCGTGGTGGTGGTGATGACAATGTGGCACGGTGACAGCAATAGCGGTGTGATTGTGGTTGTGGTTGCGGCGACGACGATGACGGTGTAGCTATGGCGATGATTGTGGTTCGGCTGAATAAAGAGAGAAAGTAGAGAGAGATGTGATATTTATTTTGAAATATATATATTTTTTTATATTTTAGGTTGCAAAGGGAGTAATTTTTTCAATAATGAAGTTTTCATTCATAAACTCTAGTTTTATAGACCTTATTCCAAATATCTTTTAATTTAATGGGCTTCCCACTATTCATAAAAAAAGCGATGGAGACTAAAAGTTAATAAGCCATTGCCAAATTTTTTTCTTAAAAAAAAAAAAAAAAAATTAAAAAAAAAAAAAAAAAAAAAGATTTCATCATCTTAATATCTCGTTTGAGATAAGCCTGTAACCTAACAAGCTAAGCTTAAATTTTTGGGACAAAATTCGATTTCCCCCTTGTTTGCCTCATGTGCAATTTACCTTTCTATTATATAAAATATGAAAAAAATAGTTTAGCTCATGTGTTGTTCACCTTTCCATGGTTAGAAAATATGCAAAGAACCCCTTGTGATTTTGAATTAAATTGCAACCCCTAACCTGGTTAACAGAATCTCAAAAAAAAAACTTTTGAAAAAATTACATAGACCTCCCTTTCGGTTTCTGATAAATACAAAGACATCATCTAGAGTTTTTGAAATTACTCTGTGGTTATAACTAATTTTAAAAAATAACCACAATACCCCTATAATACAATAACAAATATCATTACTCAATAATGTTTAATTCAAGTGTAAAATTCAATTTATCCCATGTGGTTTATCTCATGTGCGAGGTAAAGAAAAACGCCAGGTGCTTTAGTTCCCGATGCGTTTACCTCTTGTGGTAATAACATCGACAAAGAATTCCTTATAAGTTGGATTAAGCTGCAAACCTAACTTTTTTAATAAAAATAAAAAAAAATAAAAATAAAAAAACTACATAGACCTCACCTGTGATTTTTGATAAATATTAATACATTCCCATAATTTTTGGAATTACTATGCAATTATAACTAATTTTAAAAAATTACCACAATAACCCTATAATCCAATAACAAATATTAATTACTCAATAATTTTTACTTCAATTAACAAGAAATTCAAAACTTATATATAAGTATTATTTTAAAACTAGTTTTTTAATTTATAAAAGATTAAAGTTTAAAAGATAGTATTTTATTAATAATATATATTATTAGAGGCATGGCTTTTTTATAAATTAAAAAACTAATTATAAAATACTAGTTATGTATATGTATATATACATATGATTTGGATTTGAATTAAAAACTATAGGGGATATTTCTATATTTATCAAAAATTAAAGTAGAGATATTTGTAATTTTTGTAATTTTTTTTTTGAGCTTCCATTAATAAAGTTAGAGTTGCAGTTTAATCCGAAACCTAAGTGAAGTTCTTTGCATATTTACTAACCACATGTAAGTAAACAACATATGAGTTAAACCATATGGAGATTCTTTGCATATTTTTTAACTATATGGAAGCAAACTACACATGAAGTAAACCACATGAGATAAATCGAATTTTACTCTTACTTCAATTAAAAAGAATTCAAAACTTTATGCATATATAATTGGTATGAAAGAGTCAAGTCTAAAAGACATATATTTTGCTAATAATATACATATTATAAAAGACATGACTTTTTTATAAACTAAAAAACTTATTATAAAATACTAGTTATATATAATTTGGATTTGAATTAAAATTAATAAGTAATTAATATTTATTATCTTATATATTATCGGGGGTATTGAAGTTATTTTTTAAAATTAATTATAGTTACAGAGTAAATTAAAAAATATAAGAGATGTCTCTGTATTTATCAATCATTGTGGAGGTTTATATAATTTTCTTAAAACTTATTTTTGAACTTTCGTTAACAAAGTTATGAGTTGCAGTTAATTAAAAATCACATTAAGGTTCTTTGCATATTTTTTAATTACCAAAAGGTAAATCGCACATAACCTAAATCATATGGGGTTCTTTACAAAAATTAATTTTTTAAAAATTTTTAGATCAAGCCATATACACACGATGAGGATCGTGCAATCGCCATTAAGTTATTTTTATTTTTATTTTGAGCAAAAAAAAAAAACAGTTCAATAAGTATGATTAGGGTGGATGAATTTAAATAGTGAATTAGGTAAATTCAGACGGGCACAGTGTCAGTGCCAACGGTACTAAAATCCAAATTATTCGGAAATTAGATTATTTTAAATTTTATTTTGAATTTACATTTTTAAATTCCACTAATTAAGACCAACTAAAAAAGTCAAAAATCTAAACAAAAAATAAATAAATCATTAAAAATAAAAATAATCTATTTTATTTACGTTTGGAGTCTTTGGACTTTGGTGTATTGCATAATTTTGCATTTCTATTAATAAAATTTCTATTCCTGCTCGAAATTATGACCCCACAAACATAACCTTTTTTTATTGAATTGTTTAGATGGCGAGATTTCATTGGTTGTTTGAGGTCTATGAATTTACGAGAGCTGCAGAGAGAAAAAGCCTGGTGGCGAAACTGTATTCCGTGGAATATTCCAGAAAAAATGAGATAATTAAGCAAAACCCTAACCCTAGATACCTCACACGCGTGGCACGTGACAACACCGTAAGCTGAAAAACTTATACAGCGCGCCGCAAAGAGCAAAAAACACAATAGATACTTAGTTCGCTCACGAGAGCCGTCCGATTCACGGCCACGTCATCGATCCGCGTTATTTCGCAATTCAACGGCTGAGATCAAGGTATTGCAGAGAGCTACTGGTAGAACGAAGAAGCTGCTCTATCCGCCTCTCTCTCCTCTCCTGTTTTTTTCCCCAAATTCTAATTTTTATTTTTATTTTTCTCTCGGATTTTCTCGAGAAAATTTGCAGAAGATGAAAACCATGGAGGAGGAGAGAGAATTCGAAGAAATTCCACAAGATGAAGATGAAGTGACCACTGAGAAGGTCGATGACGTGGAAGAAGAAGACGGCGACGATGAGGACGACGGCGACGACGACGACGACGAGGATGAGGATGAGGATGAAGAGGAAGATGATGATGTGACAGAAGTGCTGCAGAACTCTGGTGGTCCTCCGGTTCAGACGGTAGATGACGACGAGGATGATGATGAGGACGACGACGATGAGGACGATGACGGTGAGGGAGGCGATGACGACGACGACGACGGAGAGGGTAACGATGACGACGATGATGAAGAAGTTGAAGAAGAGGTGATTTTGCTTAAACCTATTATGTTTTCGTAATCTTTGGTTGAATACTCGTTTAATTTGTTCAGATCTGGCGATTATTTTGCTCTCTCTTTCTCTCAGAGCAAATTATCGTGCCGTTTTCTCTTTGCCTAGTTTTGTATTGTTTGTTCTGGTGTAAAATTCTATATAAAAATAATTCAGAGTAAAAGAAAACGAGTTTGAACTGTAAAAATATACCATACGGAGTTAGAGAAGTGGCTTTCGGGCTTTTTAGACCAGATCCGCTTTCCCATAAAAAAACTACTGAGAAAAATGTTTTTTTAAGCTATTTTTTTCCCCGGAAAATACGTCTAGAAGCTATTTTTCATCATATCAAACAGTTTTGCTCTGTAGACTTGTCTGAAAATTATATTTTCAATGGTTATTCTATTTGTTGCAGTAAAAGCTTGACAACTCCTGTTGACTTGATGGTGTATATTTTTGTTTCTTCATATCTGTCTATATCTGCGAATTTGTATCATCTTTGCTCTTTTTTTTATTATTATTGTTTGTGAGTATTTTCATAAATTTTCGTAGCCTGTTTAAAGAAATTTTTTGTTGAACAAATCTCCAATTTTCCGTGTTATAATTTCGTTTGTTAGATTAGTCAAAACCAGAAATTGTCTAGTGTGAAACCCATGTTGATCTGAGTCAGGTAGTGTTTCTATTACCATCCATTGTTTCCCAGATATTAAGTCTTCTGTTAGTAAGTTCATTTGTGTAATCGGCCTCCGAGTCCTCCTAATTGTGGGTTCAGTTTGTTACCTTTGGTGATCCAATTGGTTCCAATGAAATCATTTGCTGGCGTCTTTTTAGTAGGAAAGTGATTTTTTGGAGTGAAGTGAGAATATCTTTTAAATTGTAAATCGGAGTTGATTTCGGAGTAAATATATTCGGCCTCAGATCTATGGGACTACTGGTCTCGTAAATTGATTCTTTGGCTCCCAATAGGATTCTACAGTTTTCTTTTTCTGCTGGTTCATTTTCTGTGTTTGATGATTGTATAAAATGAATCATATTGGTACTCATCGGTTTTAAACTTCTGTTCTGTTGGTTTGTCATGTTTCATACCTTTCTATCCTTTCCTTCCTCGAGTTCCGTTATCCAGAGTTTGAAATATTGGTTATGTGATAAAGCAGCAAGGGTTTTAAATTTTTTCAGCATTTTAAATTTTTTAGGCTTTATGACACTGTATAAGAATCTTGAGTTTATGTATGATACCATGTCAGTTTTTTGGTTTCTAACTTTTCACCATATAATTTGTTTTACATAGTATTGTCCCCCTTTCCAAGCAGCCGTAACTGAAATATGCGTCCGGGTAAAATTATTCAGCTTGCGGCTCCTCTCATATACTGTTTGTTTCTTTGTTTGTACAATTATTATTTGTCCTGCAAGGGATTTAGACGTCCCCTGGAAGTGCATTAATTCATCTTAGCCTTAAGATAGCAATCTCAGGTGCTGAGTCGACTTTCACAGTGTGAAGTCCATTGCATATAGGTGTTTGTGTAATTTAGGTTCTGCCACATGTAAAAAGAACAGGAGCCACATCTACCAAAATGGTGAATCTGTATTCAGCCATATGAGTTGACATAAGTCCTCAAGATCAACTACATGTAATTTTCAGTGTGGGAAAAAATAATTCAGGTAGAGTCGTGACTATGGCGACCTTGTTCAGACTTCAGTTCATGAGAACACAGAAGGGCTGTTTAGAAGCCTTGCTCTTTGTATGCAGGTGCCATTAATGCTTATTATATTCATTTAGTTTCTCATTTTTGCTATTTTTAGTTGACCGGTGTTTCTATTCCATAAATTAGGACTATCATCGCTTGGTAAAACTTAAATGTTCAGCTTCTTTTGTGTGTTTGACTTGTATGTAGTTGAGAACTTGACATTATTGTGAAAAGCAAGGTACAATCTTTGCTATATATTCTTGTTTTCGACATTTTTTGGAAGCTTTGGTTTTTTTTGTCGGCTAGTTCTCTGCAAGTCAATTAGTATGATGGTTACTAATAATTATGGTGGGCAATATTGTCAATCGAATATCAACCTCATTTGTTATTCCATTTAGCATAGATTACTTTGCTACTTATTTGAACTGGCTTTCTTTTCTAGTTCGACATACATCATTTCACTCTTGCTGACTAACGTATAAATGATCACATAGGCGGATATGGGAACCGAGTACCTTGTCCGTCCCTTGGGTCGTGCTGAAGATGAGGAAGATGCCATTGAATTTCGAACCAGAAGAGAACGGCGGAAGATGAGTTTGATGGAAGATGATGGGCGACGACGATGAAGCTTGTGGTAAGTTGAGTTTCAGCCAAAAGAAAGAGGCAGAATGAACACGACCTCCGGTTACGATATAGTTGAAGGAGGATGATGAGAGGCCACCCAAGCGATAAGCTATGGTCCTCTTTCCTCGGGTTGGAGCCGACCCTTGACACATAGGTCAATCTCTCTCTCCCTCTCTTATACCCTCCCTCCCTCCGTCTTACCTCTTTCTAGAAAGAAGGATACATGGATGCTGTTCCGATTTCCTGCAATATCATGTTGCACTAGGGAAAAAGATCTCGGAAATGCATAGCTTATCTGGGTTTTCGAATCTGTTGAGACTTTAGTCTAGTTGTGGTGTGAGATACGATGTTAGATAAACTTTAATTACTTTGTTTTTAGGTTTATTTCCTATTTGTAGGTTGGATGATTTTTAAGATATTTGTGGATTTATCTATTTTTTGGCTGTTTGGAGATGACATTGATGTTTCTTTCTTGCTGCCATTAGAATGTTGTTGCTGATGATAATGGTGATGATCGTTCATGTCCATTCAGTTTCCTAGCATTTTCCTAGGATAGAAAATTTAAATTTTTATGGAAAATTTTGGAAAGTAAGCTGTTTGGGGATCCGTGGCTGTTAAGTCATATCGGGGTTGGGCCAATATCTAAATAGCTATGGAAGGCGTTAATTAGTGTGCTCTTTGCCATTTTACATTTCACACCACATGATTAACATATTACGGAGGGTGTGTTTTGGATTATTTTCATTTTTTGTTTCTAATTTTGATAAAAGAGTATATAACTTAAAGAAAAAATAGTACAATTTATTAATTATTTTTTTTTTGCCGCTCAAGAAATTTTATAACTCAAAAAAAAATTATATATAAATATTTTTTTTTAAAAAAAAAAATTAATCATGTGTATATGTGCACGCTTATATTTATTCTCTCTGAAAAAAATAATCACGTGTGTATCTGTTTGTGCATGTTTATGTTTATTTCCTCTATTAATTTTGAAGAGGACTCTAACGGGTGGTTTGTTAAGGTTGAGTCGAGTAGTAGGAGTTGGGTGGCCGCGGAGGGTGGGGGAGAGGTGGGAGATGGGTATGGGTGGTGATGACGATTGGCGATAGTAGGTGGTGGTGATGGTGAACTTTTGGCATAGGTGAGTGTATTGAGAAGCTATGTGTAAACTGAAATCAATGCGAATTATATTTATTAGCTAACATGTAGAAATGATAAAATGGAGATTTCTATAAACTAAATCGCTAGATTCAGCAAAACCCGTTAGTCAATGAACATCTGACGGAAGAGGCATTTTAAATACAAACCAGAAGGGGTAGAGTCTAATTTTAGAAAAAATAGGATAGGTCCTTGGCATTGTCATAAATTTTAGGGGAGGTAAGTGTAATTTACTTTTTTTTAGGTGCTTAATTTTTTAGTTTTTTCAACTAATGTTTTTTAATCGTGCGAAAAATTTTATAAATTTTTTATTCTTGGTTTGAAAATTTGAATTTTTTTATTTAATTTGATTTTTTTTTATAATAAAGACAGTGAATGTTTTATAAACGTGTGATTAAAATTTTACACATTTTTTGTTTCTTGGTTTGAAAATTTAAAAAGTTTATTTAATTTGAAAAATAAATAATAAAGACAAAAAAAAATTATAATCAACAAATCATCTATTTTTTTCGTATTTATTGGATTTTTTTGAATTTAAATAAAATTTTTTTTATTTTTAATTTCTCTCATTGAGAGAAATCAGAAAAGTATAAATTTTTTACTAAATGGTGAAAGAAATTGACTACAACGAAAACATAAAAATCCAAAGCAGTTAAAAAAAAAACTATGGCGCCTTGGACTTAATTTGATCTTCATTTCTTAGTGCCGAGTCACCATTTGTGACTCCGTTGAAATCGTTAGAGCCTCTGAGACAAGCTGGAGAAAGTGTAAAAATTTTATATATTAATTAAAATATATAAAATTTATTTAAAATAATAAAGGGTGTCTCGCTTCAATTCTTTTGTCATAAACATTGTTCTTTTAACATGGTTTCAGAGAGAATAGAGTAGGGGAACAAACGATTGAAATTCAATTCTTGTAACTCAATCTTCAACTTCAATCTCTTGCTAATTATAATGTTGTTTTTTTTTCGATTTCTTTCTTCGTGGCAAATTGAAGAAATAAAAAAAGAAATGAACCAATAACTAAAAACAATATATCGAGAAAGGGAAAAAAAACTTAAAAAATGGGACCCAAACACCCTTCAAGATACCCTAGCACCCCGTTTGGCAACAGGAGAAGCTCCCGGATTTGGGTGTGTCCGGATTTCTTCTCTATCTGAGGCGCTTCTCTCGTATTTGGCGTGAAACTTTCTCTCCCTCATTTCTTCTCCGGTCTCCTTCGAAATCCCGTCCGTGGTCACGCGGTGCTCCGCGTGGTGGTGAAAAACAGTTGTGCCCTCGCAGCCTCGCCGTCTCTCTCTACTGAACAATCAAAATAAATGGAGAAGAAGACTGTATCTTGGGCTGGGCTAGAATTAGGGAAACAATTAGGCTTGGCTGGAATTGGGCTGGAAAGTGGCCTTGTCTTGAGCTTGGTTGTGATACATGTAGGCCTTGTCTTGTTGGAAATTACTGTGACAAAAATTGTGGATGAATTACACAGATCTCCCCTCAACAATTGGTTTAATACATGGACCCCTCAACATTTGTTTTAATGCAATTGAACCCTATCTTAATACAAAATCACACATTAAGTTCATCACACAAAAAATCACTATGCTAAGAGTACGTTTTTATCGAGTACACATTTTTTTTTGATTAAAATTACACGAAAGAAAAAAATTAGGCTTATTTATCGAATACACGTTTTTTTAATTAATGGTAAGATTATTGTAGCTACAGAAAAAAAATCACAATAAATTAATACATATAATTATATTAGTTTCTAAATTTATAGAATTATATATTTATTTCTACATTTTTATATTAGATTAGTATATTTTTTAATATAGAATTATATATTGCTAAATTATCATATTATGATTTTAAAGTGAATAGTTTATTTTAAATTTTAATATATTAATTAATATATATTATATATCTATCCTATAATATACTATATATAATAATATAATATTATTTAGTTAATTACACGAATTATATTTCATATTAACAACTATTAATTAAAGTGTGGGTAATTTTGTCCTTTTACATCTTATTCCAGTATATCCACCTTCTAAATCCCCTTACCTCAAAATACATC
>CM018907.1:7524685-7527185 GCA_009663005.1 Actinidia chinensis | reverse complement strand
CCAAGAAAATAGAAGAGAAAATACTTTGAATTTATTAATGTCAAAAACTGGTGTGCCCGAAGTCTACACGATGCTTAAATAATGAACTAGAAACCCTAATTCGTGTTAATCACGGAATTAGCAAGAAAACAAACAAATAAGGAAAATTACTCGAAAGAAAAATTTGATTAATACTAAATCAGCTACTACTCTAATTAGGAAACATTTCCCAACAAACGGAATTAAATTCTGGACTTTTAAACTAAAAGTTATAGGTTAAAACAATTAATTTACTAAAAAACGGCAAAATTGCCCTTTTGCGGTGGGGCAACGATGAATTTCCAGAAAAAGCGGCCGGGGCTTCATGGCAAAAGGCCATGAGTTGATCCCTCGACGATTCCCATTCAGACTATCCGCGTCGGTGTCCGTGATTCATACTATCAATTTCTTCTTTCGGATTTCCTACG
The DNA here is from genome assembly GCA_009663005.1 of Actinidia chinensis. Taxonomy (NCBI): domain Eukaryota; kingdom Viridiplantae; phylum Streptophyta; class Magnoliopsida; order Ericales; family Actinidiaceae; genus Actinidia; species Actinidia chinensis. Next base: position 7,526,739 of record CM018907.1, on the reverse strand, counting down.
ATCTTGTTGCTCAAGGAAAAGCTCTGGCTGTCTGTTCTACATCATCAAATTATTTTAAAAAAATATTTTCACAATGAAAAATTAAGTACCAATTAACTAAACATGGATAAAATTAATTTATCCAAAACTTTAGATAGGAACATGTCACTCTCGGCTATTGGTGGAGGCTTCGATGCTACCACCTTTTTATAAAATAAGAACAAAAATTGCCTAGCCAATCTAAACGTTTGTGTTGTATATAATTTGTGATCACTTTTCGGCTACGTATATATGCCACCAGAAAAATAAAAATATCTATATTAGGTCATAAGTCACAACTAATATTCATGACACGATGATCACATGTAGCGCCAAAATATAAATTTCTCAAAAAAATGCATAACTACATGGGATTGCTTCACTCAACGCGCTTTGTAATACCATATTTGTCTCCTAAATACTTATTATATGAGACCCCTTTATCCCAAATGTTTTCTATTGTCGAATTAATCTTATTTGTTTAGCTTTTATGATTTTAATTCTCGGGATGCTTGTTTCATTGTGTAACTCAATCGTACCAAAAAATATTAAGTGCAAGGAATCTTTAAGAGGATAAGAAAAATAAGGGGAACCCAAGTCACAACACTTTGACTCACAAAAAGTGAAGTAGTCGGTCTAAGTCTGTTTTCACCATGATGATGGGCCAGCAATTATTGTGAACTATCTCTGATCATTTCTATTTAAAAAACAACCCCCATAGAAAATTTTATTCTGGTTTTTTTTCTTCTTCTTTTTTAGGACTCCAACCTTGAAACTTGTATCACTCCACTTGACTTCCCTCAAAATCATCAATCCCAATAAAAAAACTTGTGTTGTACTTGCGTAAAATTTTATATTCAACCTAAAAGCTTAATCAAATAAATAAGAGCTCAATTCCAACATTATATAATTTTATTTTTGCTTAAGAGCGTATAGCACAATTGCTATGAAAACGGTGGATTAGTGGATTTGAATTATTTTTGAATCCAATGTGGAGTATATACCTAAAATTTTATTCGAAACTTGTGGAATTTTTGTAACGAAAAATTTTTATTCAAAAAAAACACTTAGCATGTGAAATATGTGATCGCTGGGGGGGTTCGTTGTTCGCCTAGAAAATGAGGTGTGTGTGGTCACTCAGAGAGGCAACACGAGCACACCAACAACACCAAACTATCTGATATAACTGTTTATTCAAATTTTAGATACTTTATGAATAAGAAATTTTTTCAAAGCACGAATTTATTGTCATGCTGAAATTGCAAGCATAAACACGCCAGAGAATGTTATAGATATTTTATGAATAAGAAATTCTTCAAAGCACGAATTTATCTGATCATGCGAAAGGACCATGCATTAACACGCCCCAGAGAATGTTTAAAAAGTAAGACAATGATTCTACTTTTAACAGATTTTCCACATAGTGAAAGGTGTGTATGTAATCATGTGTACACTTCTTACCATAATCTTTTTTAGAATAAAAAGGAAGACTAAATAATAAAATAATGTAAACAGGGGGGCGGAGCCTGGGGAAGGGCGGATTTAGTCCCTTCACTTTTAAAAAATTATAGTTTTATTAATTTTTAAATTTTTTATACTTTAAATTCCTTGGAAGATATTATAATTTTTTATACTTTAACCCTCTAACATCTAAATTCTATCCTCCACCACGAATGTACTATTGCATAGTAGATGTGAAAAGAGTACTTGCAACTATTTTTTTAAGGATATTCGGTTTTGTGTTTATGAATGGAAATTTACAATAAAAGCCTATACGACTCTTGCCAATTATCTAAAATTGTCCCTCTTCAATTTTATATTGGCTTCTTTGTAAAAAAAAAAAGGATAGTAAGTATTTGATTAAAAGTTGTATAATAAGAAAAAAAGTAGAGTGCTTTCTTTTTTAAAAAAGAAAGAGTGTGGAAAATTATTTTCTGGTTCTATTTGTGGTTGTTCATACCCCACATTTTTTATCGATTAAGATAATTATATATTTTAATATATACACTGACTCATGTTAGTTTTTCTTAACTTAT
>CM018907.1:7473008-7487085 GCA_009663005.1 Actinidia chinensis | reverse complement strand
GAAAATGCCTAGATGGCCAACGATATGGAGGGAATGTCATAAGCCACGGTGAAAGTCGGGAAGTGCAAAAGAAAGTCCTAGATGGCAACGATACGGAGGGAATATCTAGCCCACGTGGAAGAGTCCGGAAAGTTGATGGGTGTTATCTCACGTGCTTCGTGCATATAAGATGTTAGGTATTGCTTAATGTGTTATTATAAATTATTAGAGTAATGCCTTGTGAGAAAAGTTGAATTTTTAGAAACCTGTGATTGAGAAATAAAGATTGCAATAACAAAGTATATTTTTGATATAATGAAAGCATACTTTATGTATCCAGGTTTGATAGATAGGTATGTCTAATGGAGTTTTGGCTTGAAGCATCAAGTCAGTGTTAAAATCTTTTCAAGGAACCTCACCTTTACTATTAAAACAATAATTTTCAGGTACCGAGGGTTTATCATGAGTCTTGAGGCATGTGGATGCCGTTGTGCTGTTTAATTGATAAACATATTAAAGTGTAATTAGATGTTGTAATTATTTCCGCACCTGCATGTAAATGACAGTGATTGTATTGTTTTATTTGACTTTTCCATATGTGAGTTGTTGCCTACGTGGCGGGTCTTGGTTTGACCGGGGCGTGAAACATGGTATCAGAGCTCTAGGTTCGATACCTATGAGCCGTGGGATGGTAGACCACATTTGGTTTACGTCTAAGTATTGAGAGGGTAACGTTAGTGTACTATCTAGTGATAGGATAACATGACGTTAATAATACATGTTATTAATTTCTTATGGTATGCAATGTTATGACTTAATCATAAATGAGTATGATATCTTATTATTTTCTTGTGGCATTGTGGAAAACATGCAACACGCACGCGAGGAGGTCGTGCGAAATCACTTACGGGAGCTCGTTGGGCACGTGGACCACGCGGGGCTCGAGGAACTCGTGAGGGGATGTCACCAAGAGTCGGTGATGGGAGGAAGGGCAAAATTTCGGGAGGGCCGATTGGTTTGGTTTCATCAACCGGGTCATCGTATAGTGGACTGCCCACGACAGGGTAGCCAGCGGCAGTGCCAGCAGGGGGGACAATCTCACATCCCGGCACAGGTACAATACACTAATCATGGGGCACCTACCTGCATATCGATGTGTCAGGTGGGTCATATTCAGTCGGACAGTGACACGCAGAGGGAGAACAGTCAGGGAGTACGGGATCGCAACAACCTACTCGCGTCATTCAGGCCTCGAGGCTACCTCCAGCATTTACATCAGCACAGACTTCAAAATAGTCAGAACCACAGGTTGGTAGCTAACAGGGTCAGAGGACGAAAGGACGGGTTTACGCTATAAACATCAGCAGCGGGACCGTCAGGGATAGCTGGACAGCAGGAGCAACAATTGGATACCTCTGTTGTGCGAGGTACTTTACTTAGTGTTTAATCGTGGGCTCGTGTTCTCATCGACATGGGCGCATCACATTACATTCATATCAAATCATCTTTGCTTTGGGCCTTGGGATTAGAGATTGAATGTATTAGATCAGTGCTTATTGTTAGAACTCCAGTGGGGGGAGATCGACTTTGAAGGAGAGTTTGTAGATCTTGTGAGGTTGAGATAGATGATCGACGTTTCGTGTTTGATTTTATTGTATTAACAGACTTCGTTGACGTAATCCTTTGGTATGGATTGGTTGGAACGGCTAATCGGGCCAGATAGACTGTGTCCGACACCGTGTACCTTTTGTACACCTGATGGGAGATCGCTTTCAATTTAAGGAGATCTTGAGGGTGGTGGTTTTGTCCCTTCGTTTACAAAATGATTGCGTAGGCAAGGGGATTTGGAATTTTTCTTTTTCGGCGTGCTTGGTCGAGAGGTGAGCGTCGCTTAGTGTGCCTTGCCCGGTTGTTGTGAATTTCAGATGTCTTTCCAGAAGATTGATGGAGTTAACACCCATCAGGAGATTGAATTCTTCCATTGATCTTTATACCGGGTACTGCGCCCATATCGGTACACCATATCGTTTTGCAATGGCCAGCGGTGCAGAACTGAAATTCAGATTCAGATTATTGGATAAAGGCTTTATCCGAACCTAGCGCATCACCGTGGGGAGTTCGTTTATTTGCTTAAGAAGAAGGATGGATCACTTAGAATGCGTAGATTATCGGCGATGGATCGTGTGACAATAAAGGAACAAGTATTCCACTTCCGAGGATCGACGACTGTTTGACCATGAAGGTCGAGGCTGTTTCTCGAAGATTGATTTAAGATCGGTTATCATCAATGCGGATCAAAGAGGGAGATATTGCGAAGACGGCTTTTCGCTCACGCTATGGGGGCATTATGAGTTTCTGTGATGCCGTTTGGTCTTACGAATATTTTACGCCAGCAGGACTTTCATGGATTTGATAAATCGTATCTTCAATCCATAATTTGACCGTTTCGCATGGTAGTATTCGTGGGACGACATCTTGATCTATCGCATCGGTACGGCACATGAGGAGCATTTGAGGATAGGTTGCAGCTTTTGCGAGAACATCGCTTGTATGCTAAGCTACAAATGCGAGTTTTGGTTACCTGAGGTAAAAAATTCTTAGTAACGTTGGCGGGGAGTGAGTAGCTGTGGATTCATCAAAGATTGAGGTTGTGAGGAATTGGGAACGACCGAAGGACCGTATTGAAAATTCGTAGTTTCTTGGGTTCTAGCTGGTTACTACCGGCGATTTGTAGAGAACTTTTCAGATTAGCGGCAACCAAGACTAGACTTACGAGGAAGGGAATTCGTTTTGTTTGGAAAGATGCGTGCGAGCATTCTTTTCAAGAGTAAGAAGAGACGACTTCGGCACCAATTCTTGTTATACCCGAGCGAGGGTTGGGTATGACAGTGTATTGCGATGCTTCCAGTGAGGCTGGGTTGGTGGTGATGCGTTGGGAAGTGATTGCGTATGTTTCGTCAGTTAGAGAAGACGCACCGAACAAAAGATCCGACTCATGACTGGACTTGCGGCGGTATATTTGCTTTAAAGAGTGGAGGCATTACTGTACGGAGAGCGGTTTGAAGTGTTTCAACCACAAGAGTTGAAGTACTGTTCACACAGAAGGATTGAACTTGAGGACAACGTCGTTGGATGGAGTACATGGGAAAGACTCCTGACTTCGATTACAATATCATCCCGGAAAGGGCTAAACGTTGTGGCCGTGCACTTAGTAGGAAATTGCTTGGTGTTTTGGCGATTTCCATCAGAGTGGAAAATCTTTCAAGATATCCCGAAGTGGAGTATGATGTACTTATCGGCGAGACGAACGAGTTTGCTACGTTATTCACATTATCTACAGAGCCGTCAAATCATTAGTAGGGTCATTGAGGGCACAACAGCAAGATGTGGAGGCAAAAAAAAAGACTATTTGCGACCGCCATTGCTAGAAATGTAGGCCCAACAGATTGGGTTTTAAACATGAGGATCAGAGTTTGAGATAAGTCTAGATTGTTTGAGCCATTGGTCTAGTAGAAACGATTGTTCTTTTGAGGGAAGAAGAACGAAGGGAAGGGAGGGGTGTCTGTCGCCTTGTTGGTGCAGTTCTCTTTTTTTTTTAATCCTGGGAGGGACAACGAGTATCAATGCTGTGTGTCGCCAATTTTGGTGGAAGACGAATGAAAGAAAGATGTTGCTTTTTCGTTTCGAGGTGTTTGACTTGTCAGCAAGTGAAAGCCGAACACCAGAAGCCAACAGGTTTGCTACAAACATTACCAGTTGCCCAGAGTGGAAATGGAGAGCACATCACTAGGACTTGTTACGGGTTGCCTAGATCATTGAGAGGGATGATGCCGTTTGGGTCATAGTGGATCGTTTGACAAAAATCCCCCGCGCATTTTCTTCCTACCGTTTGTCAAATTATGTCTGGGACAGAGGATCTTGCAGTGTTCGTTATGTTCGAGAGATCGTTAGACTCATGGGGTTCCAGTATCTATCGTTTCGGATGGAGATCCCGTTAATCGCTCTTTTAGAAGGGAATGCAAATAGCCCTAGGATCGGATTTGGAGGATAGCACGGCGTTCTCCTCAGACTGACGGGCGTCTGAGCGTACGATCAGATTTTGGAGGACATGCTTCGAGCATGCGTACTTGATTTTGGGGATCATGGGAGGATCATCTACATTTGTAGAGTTCTCCATATAACAATAGTTCTCAGGCGAGCATCGTATGGCACCTTTTGAGGTATTGTACGGAAGACCATGTAGGTTAACCCGTGTGTTGGACTGACGTTGGAGAGCAATACTTGCAACGTCAGAATGGGTTCCTTGATACGACCGATAAGGTAGTATTGATTAGAAAACTTTACTCACGACACAAAGTCGTCAAAAAGGTTATCGATCGGAGGAAACGCCATTTTGGAGTTTTTGTTGTGGGGATCACGTATCTTGAGGGTTTCCGAAAGGGGTTTGATGCGCTTCGGGCATAGCGGCAAGCTATCACCAAGAGCATTGGACCGTTTGAAGATTCTTGATCGTATTGGAGCCGTGGCTACCGTTCTTGCTTGCCACGAGGTTTGGCAATGTGCACAATTGTTTTCATGTTTTCATGTTGCAAAAATATTGAGCCCGATCCTTCCCAATGTTTTGGATTGGGGAGATCTTGACGTCAATGGGATGTCCACGTATGAGGAACGACCAATTCGTGTGTTGGACCGAGGATCAAGTTTTGAGAGAAAGACTATCCATTTGGGAAGGTTCCTGTGTCTTCAATCATGGCATAGAGTAAGCTACCTGGGAACTTGAATCGAGGTTTCGCACAAAATATCCCGGATCTTTTGACAAATCAGGTACTTTATCTAATTTCGAGAACGAAATTTCTTAAGTGTGGAGGTTGTAAGGTTTCAATTTTTTATATTTATAAAATTTTTTTGGACTTTGCTTGGGATGTCTTGAGTTTAAATTGGAAGGGGCGTTCATGACTTGTGGGGTTAAATTAAAAGAGAACAATTTAAATTGAGATGATAATAATGTAATTAAAAGGTTAGAGGGGCTGAAGTGTATTTTATAAATATTAATTGAATACTGTGCGCCGAAAGGAAAAAGAAGGAAAAGAAAAAGAAAAAGAAAAAGAAAAATATAACTAATAAAATAATAAAATAATACTATTTATATATAAAATATAATTTATCAAATCTATAAATAGGAGAGTTTAGACGGCTCGGATGAGGGAAGAAGGAAAGAAAGAGAAGAGAGAGAGAAAGAAATAGAGTAAATTATTGGTGAGGTTAAGTTTTGATCACGAAAGAGAGGGGGTGCAGATCACGGTGAGATGACTTTGGATCAATACAAAATTTAGTATGATGATCTGAAGCCTGATCTCATATCCGACGGTGTCAATTTCTATTTGGAGGTAAGGGGTTAGTTTTGTTTGGGTTTACTTTGGGTTTGTTGTATAGCTTATATAAAGTCTATTGAGACATTTTTTTTTGTTTAACTTCAAATAAAAAACTTGTAGTTTTTGATGAGCATAATTTATTGTATGCGAAAATTGAAAGATAGAAATGTTGGAATTGTATTTGAAATTAATTTTGATTTATATCAATTTATTGTCAATTAATAATTCATAAATACTTATGAAATATTTGACACTAATTGGTTGATAAGGTGATTTTTATGTATATTGTGAATGATTGTTAAATAAAAAAGTCAAAAAGACATGAACTTGGGTTTAGAAATGGAATTTGAATTGAGAATGAGAATTGTTTTTTTAGGAATGCACACTAAATATACGGAATTAGATGGCTTAGATTAAGCACAAAATAAAGTCCTAGTGGCACCGATACGAGGGAATGTCCATAGCCCCACGGTGAAAGTCCGGAAGTTGACAAATGAAATCTAGATGGCAACGATAGCGGAGGGAATGTCATATAAGCCCACGGTGAAAGTCCGGAAAGTTGCATGATGGTTATCTCACGTGCTTAGTGCATATTAAGAATTGGTTAGGTATTGGTCTAAATGTGTTATGCTAAATTATTAGAGTATGGCCTGTGAGAAAATTGAATTTTTGGAACCTGTATTTTGAGAATCAAGGATTGAAATCACAAGTATATTTGATATAAATGAAATCATACTGTATTGTATATATTTTCATAGTATAGTTATGTATCATGTTTTGCTTGAAGCATCAAGTCCATTGTTAAATCTTTCATGTGTAACTCAACCTTTACTATAAACAATGATTTTCAAGTACCGGGGTGATCCTGAGTGTGAGGGAATGTGGATGCCAGTTTGTGCTGTTTAATTGATAAATCTATGAAAGTGTAATTAGATATTGTATATATTTCCGCACTCTGATGTATGACAGTGTATTGTCATTTTTTTTATTTGACTTTTTCCACATGTGCGTTTGTTTACTTACGTGGCTCTGGGTCTGGTTTGACCGGGCGTGACAATTAGCAAATGTTGTTGAATTTGGACATTCAAATAATAATCTATATTTAAAATATATTTAAACAGGTGGAGCATTTTAGTATTTAAATAATATAATTTTTAAAAATAGGATATTTAAACAGTTGGGGAGGCAATTCATTTGTTTCTGATTTAGAGAACAATTCTAATTAGACTCCGTTTGAATACGTTAATTTCAAATTATTAAATTGAAATTTATAGATTTTTAAATTTTTTCATTTTTGAAATACATTTTTTTTAAAAGATTTTTTAATCCATGAATTTAAATTATACATATTTGAAAGAGAGAGAATGATGGTTAAGTATTGGAGGTGAAGTTGAGATGGGTGGGGTGGCGGAGGAATTATTAAATAATACTTATTTGGGAGTTATTTAAAATTATTTTATTTTGCTTTTGAAATTCAGGCGTATTTCTTTTTATTTCAATTTTTTTTTTGGTCTATTCATCATTTAAATTTTTGGTCTATGCTACAACTACCGATTCAATTTGGAAACTTCTATTTTTGTATGACATGATATTTTAGGTCTTTGTTTGCTATTCCAAAACCTAAATTAATTATCTCAAACTATGCCTTATTTGAAATTTGATCCATGACAATAACTTCCGATCTTGGTAATTCCATTCCCTCTAAGGAGATCCAGTAATTTTTGGGTATACCCAATTGGTAGGGGTGTATAAATAACAGAGCAATAGTGGAACTCGGACCAGATTGGTATAATTGGGTTTTGGTTCTAAAGTTCAAATGATCCAGTTTTTAGGCTCTTTGTTGGTCCTGTATCCAATTGTAATTTTTTTATTTAATATATAAATAGGTCATTAAGTAATTCTAACCATAATTATTTGGTGGTTATGTTATTTGGGTCATACTAGTAATTTTTTGTTAATATTTGTGTTTTGGTATGGTTAAGTTTTAATGGTTATATTTAGTGGTTATATTTAACATTCGAATGTGTAATATTTGGGTGTTGTATTTTAATTTTTTGGTTTTTTGATTCAAATTTGGATTAAATATCAAGATTTTGCTTTTTGCATGGTAGAATTAGAACGGTTTTCCGATGTGGTTGTAAAATTATCGGTCCGGTTTTCTGTTTTTCAATTTTGTAGAATTATTATTATCATCGATATCTAACTTTGTAAGAACTCGTCTAATCCGACCTGTTATTACTTCCTACTAGATTTAATTTGAAAAATAACCAAAACACCGCTCAGATTTTACATTTTGTTGGCTTAGAAATTTAGATGCTTAAAAAAACAAATATCACGTATCATAAAAATTACTAATATTGATCATTAAGCATAATATAAAAGAAAAAAAATCATAGAAATCCAACCTAGAAATCTAACTTTAAACATAAAACACTTTTTGATATTGTACATATTTAATGTATTATGTGTATGTTTAAATAAAATCGGATATGGATATTCAAGTTTAGGATTACTATACCAATATATTGGCTGTATTCAATTGGGGATTTTCTTAATTATATTATACTTATTTGGTAAACTCATCCTCAAATATTAACAACACGAAAATAAACGAATAAAATTGTATTTAGCGTATAAGTCTCTTTTTAATTTTTTATGTTCACATTACGTGATTTGAATTTGTTTATGCTAATAATAGCGTATAAGTCTCTTTGTGTGTGTGTTTACAGTTTTTTTGTTTTGTTTTAAAATTTGTGGACAAGGACATAGAAATTGGTCCAATCCATTGCAGGGATGTCAATTGTCCCGCTTCGGAACCCACTGAGAAGAGCGGATTTTCTTAATTTAAAACTCTACTAGTTTGTTGGAGGATTTATTAGTCGCTCTCCCAGCTTCTATATCCCTGGCTCCTGACCCTACATAGCCTACATTTTTATATAGATAAGATAAAAACTGATACTACTAAGTTTGAACTATAAACCTTAGGGCTCATTTGGCATAATATATGGGAGGGGATAACTTTTAGAGGGAGAATCAATTTTAGAGGGAAATAACTTTTAAAGGAGATAATTTTTAATTTTATTTGATCTTTTTAGAATTAGTGGATAAGGGTAGGGATAAAGAAGAAGAATACACATATAGAGAAACAAAATAAAAATATTTAGATATTAAAAATAATATATTTTTATTTCTTCTCACGCTATATATATAATATATATAAATTATACATTTTGTTTCTCTTTATATACGTTTTTTCTTATCCCTCACCCCCTTATCCTCCCCCGGCTAACTTTTAGTTAAGTTGGGGGAGGTCTCAAGCCACCCAAAAATTATCCGCCCTAGCCACCTGCTGGGAGGATAAATTATTCCGCCCCATATCTGCTAAAGCCAACACGGGGAGAAAAAATTATCGCGGGGATACAAGTTATCCCCTCCACTCCGCCGCCAAACATGCCATTATAGTCAATCTTCAACCTTTCTGACAACTAAAATAATTTTACTTTGTTTTTAAATTCTTAGATTTTTATTATCATCTTCCTTGTCGTCTTTGCAATTATATTTATTTTGCATGTTTTTCAAACTCGTGAAATAAAAACAAAAAAAAAGTGGTTTATCATCTTCGCCACATTTTTTCAACCAAGCAATGGTAGTAATTATCATCTTCGCCCACTTTTTTCCATATGAATGGGAGTATTTTGGTGAACAATTTCTCATTCCACCTCTTATTCCGTTTCTTAAGCAAGCGATACACTAAGATTTATCTATTAGCAGAGGAGAAATCATTCCACACATGGTTCACCCTTTCAATACCCGATCCACGCCAAAAAAATGGGTCCCAAATTAGATCAAGCTTAACTTTTTTTATATTGTATTCATACACTTCATGTAAATAGTTCTATTGGACATTTTTACACTTTTAAATGACATGCAATCATCAATGGTGTGATTGATGGGTAGGAATAATATTTACTTATCATCTGTATCATTTTCATTGCAATTTTTAAAATCACTGATACTCTGAACTATCATCTTTTGCGATATCAATGTCATTTATGGGCTTTAGAATTCATCAAAATACAAGCTCGTTTTGACGAAGTTGCTTATTTCTCCGTTGGAGACCATACGAGTGGTGGACTAACTTGGCAGCTAATCAGTTAGCGAATCTGGACTTTCCCGGGCCGCTCAGCTGAGGAGGGCATATATTTGCCCAAGAATTGTCGTGGCTAAAGAATTTTCCTAAGCGGAAGGGGTCTCCCGCCTGCCCACGATCACGAAACTTTTGTATTATTGTCATGGAGCATGGAGAATCGGGCTCACAGGCGGTAGTAGCAGCATTGGGGTGGGTCATTATTCTATCGAATTCGGCGAGCTCAATGAGGTAAAAACAGTTCACGATTGTTTTTCTCCATTGGCACCCGAATTTCGCCTTGTTTGGAAGTCCTCAAATGGGGTTTCCACTCAATATATACCCTCTCAACGCCCATTCAAATAGCGCTCAACAGATTCAAAGCATTAGCACACACACGCTTAAGGCAAATCATGACTTCTTGACTTCTTCAACTACTCTATTCGATATTTTGTATTATTACAATATGTTTATTTTTTATTTTGCTATGTAAGATTCTTAGAACTTAATTCAAAAAACTCATAACCTAGCATCAGTTGCAAATAAGGACAACTATTTATAATTTTGGTGTTGTTCTAAAAAAAATAATCAATTATATCAACGTAATGAATTCCTTCCACGTCAAATAATAGATCACATCGTTAAACCAAATATATACATAGAATTTTTGAATATGCTGCACATATGAATCATAATGTACAAATATAATAGCTTAATAATTTTTTAGTTTGTAAAAATTTTATACGTTACTCATATTCGCACAGGAAACGAGATCGTAATCGTCAATCAAGAATTGGTTAAGCGATGCGAAGACAAAAAACCACAATGAGATAGATTCTCTATGTATAACGTTAAATATACTTTTCATATATATTGAGATACTTTTTCACTAAATGGAGATTTTGAAATTTTTATGATAGTTTAATACAATTTTTTCTTTCAACACCGCTCGTCTGTGATGGTTTAACATTTTTCTATTTTTCATATTTCTTTTGAATGGTAGACACACATATCGAGACACCTAAAAAATATCCAAAAAAGAAAACGTAAATGTCGAACCAAATTGCACAAAGGACAGTACTCGCCTCATTGACGCACACTTAATAAGATAGAGTATCTTACATTGGATCCATTATAAAATATAAAAGGAGTACTGCCTTATATACCAACTGGATCACGTTGACATCCACGTGTACTAACTCTCCTCAAAGGCCAAGACACCAATCATTATAACGATTCTGTTTTTCATCTTGTGTGTCTTGAAGCGGATGACCTCACCCCTCTCGTCTCTCACCCTTGCCCTTTTTTTTTGGGGGGGGGGGGGGGGGGGGGGGGGGATATTAAGACTAGCATTATAAGTCAGTATTTTTGACAGCCACCAACTACTCTCTGTCATCTTGACAGCTAGCCTTTCACAGTTCATTCAGGATGTAAAGGGTTATATAACGTAACAGTCCGGAATCGAAAGCGGGACCTCTGAGTGTTAACTCGCTCCCGATTCTCATCCTTTATACCACGCTATATGTCTGGAGGCTGAATTGTGAAACTTGAACCCGATCGAAGTCTTGGTAAGACTTGGCCCTTATCACTGGCTAAGCCTTGGCTTCATCCTCACCTTTTTGATACTAGGTATGGTTTATTTGAACTTGACTTAATTATTCAAAGATCAATTATGCAATTTGCAAATAGATGCTTATTACAAGCGGAACAAACTCTTTCTATAGATTGACCTAATACAAAAATTGCTAGTACGGGGCGCAAGAACGAACTTCAGACCAAGGAGTTTTACGATACTTTTATAGTCCAGGTGAGTACCACTCACATCCTCTTGGTCGGAATGACTCTCTCTCCTATGATACCATTTATCTTGTTTTTATTGTACGTAGGATATCTTGATTTGTGGAGGCTAAAGAAAATATAAAGAACACAAAAATATACAGCATAATAAAATCATTTATTTCTTTTTTTTTAATTTGGTCCATTGGGAAACAAATAGTAGTTCTTTAAAAATTCATTTTTTGAGTTCTAAGAGATGGCAAACGCAAATTGTTGAACTCTTTGAAACTAGTAGTTATTTGCTTATAATAAAATGTCTTTACAAAATTCGTCATCGAATAAATCTTGGTGTGTAAATTACTGACATTTTTTGGAACTCTTAGATTTTGAACTAATCCACATCCTTTCAAATCTTGTTAAGTGAATTAAAGTTCATTTATTATTTTTTATAATTCGTATCCACCTAATATCGATTATTCGAGGATCAATCTCACCATTCTCTGCGGAATCCAATTAAAGCTGTGATTTAGAGTTCTTGCATGAAACTGAACCCAGAATTGCTAACAGTGCGGGGGTAACATCTTTAAAATCAAGCTAAACTCTCATTTGACGACCCCATATGAATGGGTTCCTACCGTTCCTTGAGCCACATCTACGTTCCCCATAATTTGTACTCGAAAATAATTCAGAAGACCAAGGATAGTTCATAATATTTGATTATAATAAAATCTACTACTCAAGTGAATCTACAAACCATTTATTTAAATTTTATATTTTTTCTTAATCCTACCATTATTTAGGCTTGTGGGGCGTTTAATTATTGTACACATTGAATGATTTATGAAGTTCAAGAAGTTATATTAAAAAGGTATAAAGTTAAAAGGGTAATTTTATTTTATACCTTCAACTTTTATTCAGATTTCACTTTTATCTTTCAAAGTTTTAATTGAATATATTTTTATTAACTACTGTTGTGATAGAAATCTGGGGGCGAGCAACCAACAGTCCAACTTGCTCCTAAGGTGTCGGTATATTTCATAGGTGGCTTGCGCAAAGAACAAACGTTATCCGGCTAGTGTGAGGGTACTACAACCCCTCCAGCGTGGAGATGAGACCGAGATGAATAGTTATACAAGCAGAATATCAATGCTAAAAGCTCCAGTAGGAGAGAGATAGTGGTTACCCTTATATATGATGGAGGTGAGCGACTTTTTTATAGATAGAGAATAGAAGAGTCGTGTGAGAAGATCATGGCGGTAATCATCGGGCTGCCAATAATGGAAGCCTTCTACAAGGATCGCGAAGTAAAAGGAGGAATTGCCATATGGAGAATAACACCGCGGATGTATGAGTGAGTGCCGAAGATGGAGTCTCAAGGTCCTCAAGATAAAGGCAAGGTAAAACACATCGGGGCGATGTGAGCCACCTCGTCAAGGCACGATCAAGCTTGAAGGGGGACGAGGAATTCAGTGGGGACTTCGAGAATTATGGCGATCAAGGCAATTTGTTGTGACATGGGTCTTTGTAGCAAGCGAGGTGATCATCTCAGATCGTCAACAAAAAAAAAAGGCACGATTTACACATCATCACCCTTAAAAACTTCGAGACGGTTGCAATATGACCTCACGTCTACATTCGTTAAAATCTATTAATGAAAATAAGCTATGTTCCGTGCACCACATTATATAAAGAGAAAAAATTATTTATTTAGATTTTTTTGGGGGAAAAAATGATTTTATTTTTGTATTTAGTGAAATTTTTATTCGAATTAAATAATATTTTTTATATTTTAGACTATTCTAGTTACAAGGGGCCAAAACTTATTTTTTGATAAAACAGTAAAAATATTACTAAAGACAAAAATTTCTGTTTATACTAATTTAAAATGCCAATTGGTCATGTACGTGACACTACCTCTTTTAATTTTCATCAATAAATTTTAACAGATTAGACAGAAACACAAATAATTGTTCTGATTGAACCTTCCTTCTACCGATATATTTTTCGTAGATACCGATGCAGTCGTTATTCTTTTTTATTCATTATTTGGGATGTGTGCTTTGGATGAATGATGGAACGAAAATCGAAGATAGACACCTCGTGGTTCTTCTGTCGGTAGCAAAGGGATCTGATAACCAGTTGGCTGCGTAACGACGCTCTAACTACAACATAAAACAGCGAGACCGGCCGAACGACATTTTTCGAAAAACTGCTCTCATGCTCTCCGCAATCAAGTTAGATACTGGAAGAAATGTAGTCATTATGTATGTCGAGAGAGAAAATATAGGTTCTGGATAGCTTAAACGCGTCTTCTTCATGAATGAAAAGCTGGTTTATATGATACAGCATGGGGGGTGCTTGTGACGCACTCGCTTTCTCTTAACCAAACAATTGTAGCTTGGCGCTACTAGCCTCTATTCAATGAGTAGACGACTGATCCTTCTATACTCCCTAGGACGTGGCTGGTAACAGTCATCATCACACCAAATCTCCCTTGGGTCATGGGGGCTGTCAGATAACTTTTAACAATGCAATCATCTTCTGCCCCCTGACAGATCCTTTGGGATCTCCACCCAGTCTTTTACCCTCGATTGTAGCTTCTAAACGCGGTTTATTGTAAGTGACAGTCCGGAGGTAATGATATCTTAACTCGGTAGTGGCACTATTCGATGGTGCTGCACCGAGCTCCAGTGCAGGAGGCCACCAATCTTACTTCATACCAACAATTCAGCGGAAATTCTTGCCCTAGTAAGACCAGATTCTGTTATTGTATATTTAGTCCCCTACACATTATTTTCTTTATTACAAATCAAATGGCTGGACC
>CM018907.1:7455508-7460508 GCA_009663005.1 Actinidia chinensis | reverse complement strand
ATTGTTTTTTCAAAGGTATGCGCAACCTCGCTATCAGAACATACATACACGTTCTCTCTCTATTTCTATCAAAATATACATAAACTTTCTCTGTCTCTATTTCTGGACGTCTAACTTGGCCGTTTTCCAGAAATAGCTCTGGCGACCGGTCTCATTGTTTCAGTGATTGCAATTAGAACATTGCTAATTAGACGGGTGATGGATTGAAGAAATAGTAATATTTCCTATTCTTAATGTGAGGGAAACTAGTTGAGGAAATTATCTCCCATACTTTGTAGTCTTTAATTAGAATCCAGAGATGTAAATAATTGTCAAAAGAATGAAAAAAAATCCAGAAATGAAAATGAGACAGCCGATTAGTATTAGGATGTCGTTATTGTCAGATTCGATAAAATGTGCTTTCAATAAAGTTATTCCTAGATCTAAAATTATCTTAACATAATCGGGTCAACAACATAAAGCAATTAGGTGGCCAAAAGCAGCAAATGAATGGTAATTGTATGTTAACAATGGATTCATTTAACAATGGATAAATAAAGCTCATCACAGGAGGAGGAGGAAGATTCTCCACTCCGCTCAACGGTCTGTCTTTTTGTACTGGACTTCCATAAAATGGTTCTTGCTTCATGAATCCATTAAATGGTAGCAATACAGGAGAATGGGGTGGGCGCGTGCGGCTCAGTGGAGCAGAGCGGAGTGCGGCTCGAGAGTGGATCTTACGCGCGATTCTTTAGTCGCTTGTGGGCAGGTTCGGCGTCCGTTTTCGACGCGATTAAATGCTGGAGCTTCAGCTTCATCTCGAAAAGAGAAACACCGTGGTGGTATTAGAAATCGATTTCGAGCACTTTTGCGAAGATTCAAAACTCGGCATGTGCTTTGGTACTATACCAATTGTTGTCCTCAAAACGAATCACCGATCACACATACAAAACAATAGAGATTTACGTGATTCGGCCAATGATTCCTATGTCCACGAAGAGAAATAAATAATCTACTAATCAAACGAAGGAATTACAAAATGAGGAGATTCACTCTATCAACCTTTCTCCCACAATCTTTCTCAACCTCTTTTGCATTTTCTCTTTTTCTCTCTACTCTTAACCAACCCAATACAATCCCCCGCCTTAATTTTTTCTATCTCGAAAAAAGTTAGGGTTACTAAACAAGCTTGGACTTAGACCCAAATATATTATTTGGACTTGGGCCTAATAATAGGTTAAACTCATCAAAGACCTGAACTCAACACAACCGAGTATGAGAGTTGGTACATCGGTAGAGGTTGTAGAGAGAGACTTGAAAATGTAGTGAGATAGAGGGGGTTTGATCTGAAACACTTGGAGAGTGTTTGTTGTATCACTTTTGTGTGTGTGTGTGTGTGTGTGTGTGTGTGTGTTAGGAGTGGAGAGGTTGGAGAGAGATGGGTGGGGTGGGGGGTTGTACGAGAGTTTGTAAAACGGGCGGTTTGAAACTCGTACTAATTCGAATCGCCTGTTCACGCGGCGACGACGAACTCAGCTCCGCTCAGCTAGGCTTTGGAACGCTTTGGCTTTTGCTAAAAAAATAAAAGAAAAACGTACATCAACAAATAAAGTTAGTCCGAACAATCATAAAAAAAAAAATAATTGACAAAAAATTATAAAATAAACTTAGCCACAAAATAAAAATACCATTTTAAATAATTAAACTTGTAAACTCTAAAAAATCTCCTTCACCGGATGGTTAAAGTAACACGACACATTATTTTAACATGATTATTTATTAACTACTTCCTAATTTATGATTTATTTAACATATTTTTTTTGAGTGTGTAAAAAAATAAAATAAATATAGTATAAAAATAGTTATTTTAATAAAATATAATTAAAATAGAGAGACTGATAAAATGTGTACAAAAATAGTGACTAAAAGGCCATTGAGCTATGAGTTTTTCTGGGTTTTTTGGTTCATTAATTTTTGAGTTTTTTTTATTTTTAATGATCTTTTTTCACCGTTTGATTACAAAATTTACATTTTCAGACTCCTTTCGTCAAAAGAAACTTAATATAAAATTTTAATCAAACATCGAAAAAAATTCACTAAAAATAAAAAATCAAAAACCAAGGAGAAGGAAAAAAACATAGCCCAAACGGGCCTAATTAAAATAGAAAAAAATTATAATTATAATTTGACTCAAATTTTGCTATGTTGATGGTGTAACTGCTTATTTTTTTAAGGTGAATATATTTAAATACCGATTGTTACTCAAGTATTTTCACTACACAAAAATAAATTTAGATAAATTTGCCATAATAAAAACAAGAAATGTATTCAGCAAAGTAAGCGATAATACATAAAGTTAAGCTTTAATGGAAGCACTTTAGCATATTCAAGCAGCCAAAAAGGAATGCCAATAGTAAAAGCACTTTAGCAACTTTGACATTTTAGCATTCTATTCTTAGATTTGAGAGTAAATTATATAAAAAACAGAGTTTAGTCACGAGAACAAATTAACATTTCAGTTTTGATATTAAATGAAATTCTATAATTTTAATCAAGTAATAATTTAAATTATTTATTAATCTCTGTCCACCTAAGATTAACGGAATTACCCGATTCCTGTCCAAAATGCACTGAAATCACGTTATATAGGGTTTCTCCCCTTTTTAAAGCCCTAATGGCATAAAATCGCAATACAAATTAGGTGTCTTTAATAGAAATGCAACACTCAAACTTTTTAATTTGTATTATTAATTGATTCAAACTCTTTAAAAGGGGTAGCTCTATACAAACTCGTTTATATGCATTTTACGTAAGAACCACTTTGTTCCTCTTACCTTAGGTAGACGAAGACTAATAAATTGTTTAAATTATTATTAAATTAAAACTATAAAGTTTAATTTGTTATAATTAAACCTGTAGCGTTTAATTTATTTCTATAGTCAACCCTTGGTTGGTTGGTTGGTTTTGTAATTTTCCTTAAATTTTAAATTGGCATTTAACTTTTTTTCCCTCAATTCAGACTGTTTATGGGTTTTTAGTTTGGTTTTTAACTTTTTTTCGTTTTTTTGGTTTTACCAAAATCAAAACTAAAAGTTAGAACATAAGAAATATAAGGACTAAAGAAAAAACTACTACTACTACTAAATAATCTAATCGGAATGGTCCTTCTGATCTTGTAGGAAGAAAAAAAACAAATGGTAATGTATAAGTGAAACCGAAAAACTCCATGAGAATTTATAGATAAATTTAGTTTTCAAAATCAGTTTTGAAGCATAATTTGTTATTATCATAATTTTAGAAAAATTAGTATTTAAAAACAAAATAAATTATTATTTTCATATATTCTTTATTTTTTAGCGAAATAAATTTTCAGTATTTAAGAATATCTTTTTAATATTTTCTAAAAATTGCATTATTTTTATAAGTCCTAAAAACAATTAAGTCTTTAATTTTGAGAAAACTAATTTAAACGTTTTACACTGATTAAACGTTTTAATACGACAAAAAACACCCACCAAATCTGAGTTGAAAACTAGATTTGACAGTCTTCAAAAAAAGAACGGTTACACTGATTAAACAGAATTTACAAGTAAAAGTTTTCAATTTTTGTATTTGTCTTTCCTCAGAAAGTCTTAAAACACTACTCAATCGTAAATTCTATCATAGACATCTTGAAATGGCTTTAGATCAAAAATTTACTGCAAACACTCCAATCTGTGAATGTCGGAGTCTTATCTGAATATCAAAAACTGGTTGAGGCATATCTAATTACAATTAATTAATTATTCTCATTAGTTTCTAGATTCCATGACAAAAACCTAGCTGATATATAAGATGTGATAATCGATTCGAATGACTCTAACCGAATAAGAAAGATAGTCATAGTGGTGGAAACTACCTGGATGGCCACATGAAACCATGATCTGAGAATTGAAGATTGGAGATGGGAATGATGTGAGTGGCCCCGAAAACATTGCAAGTGTGTATAAGTTAGTATAAACAACCAATAATATCAGGTGAATGCATTTGAGCCACCATTTTGCCATATGTAACTCAAATAGATAAGAAGAAACTATAATAAATAAAAAGGATAAATAACAAAAAGTATTCCCACATTTTTAAACAATGTTGGCATCATTTAATGAATCCCAGATTCTTTTAATAAAAAGAATTCCCAATTCTTTTTTTAAATGGTTCAAACTCCGAGAATTTAAATATTGTAATTGGAGGTTGATTTTCAAATTAGGAGGACCAATTAAAAATGCGTAATGAATGGTTAATAGATTTACACTGATTTGAATCTATAATCAGAAATCTATATAATAAAATTTTCAGGAATTCTCAGTAAAATAGAAATTTGAAATTCTCAAACAAACACCAATAGCAAAAAAAAAACTGTTGTTAATTATACCAAGGTTTGACCGCTTGCGCTACACAACACTGAAGCGTCCTCAATTTTTGATATCACAAATATTTTTAGCATTGTAATAAATGAACTCATGGAACAGAAAAAACAACACAAAATCAAAAAGTAGGAATATAAAACACAAACTGAAATCCAAAGAACACAGTTGATCAGTACAAAAGCCAACATTCTTACACCATAAAGAAGCGGAAATATTGATTTAAAACCAAACACAAACCAAAAATCAAGATCTAAAATAACAGAGACAAAAATTTCCCAATTCAAATGAATAGAGAGTAAGCTCAGGATAACCACTATAGAGGCAAAAAAACAAAGCTAGTCTCAGAGAGAGATCAGAGCGAGCAACACTCACCTGAACCAAAATCGAAGGGAGAGATGAGAAAGTATAGAGAAAGAGATGAGAGAGGCCTCGGTCTCGAGTTTGCTTTGGTTGCCGTCGGGGTGTCATTAAAATCACATATAACCAAAAATCATTTTGAAAAGAAAAACACACCTAAACCCAATGAAAGCAGAGTTAAGCCATGTAATGGTCTCCAATCTGATCTCTTATTCAGAGGGGAAGAGGAGAGATTCGGGTGGAGGCAGCACGGATTGA
>CM018907.1:7368008-7370508 GCA_009663005.1 Actinidia chinensis | reverse complement strand
GAATAAAAATAATTTTTTTTCATCTTTAGTGAAAATTTTTTAAATTAAATTATAATTTTTATATTTTTAAACTTTACAAAAATACAAATTTTAATCAAACGATTACAAAAATTTATTAAATAAAAAACCCAAAAAAATTTAGAACTTCGGAGAGAGTGAATATTTTCTTGTGAATGTGTGTGTGTGTGGAGACAGATTTGACGTGTTTTTCTTTAGGGGTGATGATGATGACACTGGCTTTCCCAAAAGAGGAGACAGAGGGAGCCTTGTCCAATGGGAAAGTCAACAAAGAGAGGGAAAGGGCAAAAGTCAACAAAGAGAGGGATAATTTAGTCTTTTCATCTCTACATCAATGTCATTGAAAATGGTTTTGGAAACTTGACATGATATAAACTAGCCTCAGCTCCTCGTTTATGAAATTTCCCCAAGAAATAAGAACGCATCCAC
Source organism: Actinidia chinensis (assembly GCA_009663005.1). Classification (NCBI taxonomy): domain Eukaryota; kingdom Viridiplantae; phylum Streptophyta; class Magnoliopsida; order Ericales; family Actinidiaceae; genus Actinidia; species Actinidia chinensis. Next base: position 7,370,061 of record CM018907.1, on the reverse strand, counting down.
AAATTCCAAGTACTTGTAGCCTTGTACATGACTACGTTTCCATGTTCTTTACATGTCGGCCACAAGATAGATTACTAGAATGCCGAAACGTTGTTTCGTGACGACCACTTTAACTAAGGCTTCGTTTAGTATCAATTTTTTTTAGTTTTTTTGTTTAAAATAAGTAAAAATATCAATCAGAGTTGACTTTTTTGCTTTTTTATTTTTGTTTTTTTGCTTAGTTTTAATTAAAATAAAGTCACAAAAACAAAAAAAAATCAAAAAGTCTTAATATTTTTGGTAACAAATTTAAAAAAAGTTCTATTTTTAAGTATTACTAAACGGAGTCTAAAAACTCAGTATGTCGTGTTTATTAAACAGTCAATTAACTAAGCTATTTTTAAGATTCGTTTGGGCTAATTAAAAAAAAATTTAAATTTTCTTTTTTTAAATTAAAAATATAAAGTAAAATAAAAAGAATCACTCGTGTTATTTCTAGGATAACTTAAAAACATTGATTTTAGCTAATTTATTCCCATACAGTTATCCCAAATAAATCCGCGACAAATTGATAGGGGTGGATCAAAAATGAATATTCAATGGGGTCAAAAGAGTTATAATTTATGTTCAGATTTTATAAATTTTAGAATAAATTACTAATTTTTCTGGGATCAAAATTATATTTATGATAAATTAGTATATATTTTTTAGTAAAATTAATTGACTTCACTATCTCTAAGGCTCTGCCACTGCAAATTAACATAAAAAATCACAAAAAAATAGCACAAACTGGGCCTTAATTGCTTGTTATTTAAATCCACAGACGGGGTTTATTGAAGACAGAAAGATGATTTGAATACGAAGATGGTTGGTTGAATCATAGTCAGTGCCACATCGGATGTGAGTAATCTAAAGAGTTACGTATCTCCAATAATATCTCTTCCCTTAATCAAAAGTCAAACCTAATGATTAAAAAACAAAACTTACACTTTAAAACAATTTAATTTAATGAGATCCAGGTGAGATTTATCGGATCTCCTGGATTTCACTTTCACCCATTTATCTAAGAAAATAAATCAGTTACACCTTCACTATTATTTAAATTCACGAACTGGATAACGCTGTTAACATAAAAAGTATATTGTAATCCTCGTTAAGGAGATGAAACGTCTAAAAAGAAAGAGTATGAATGTTCATGGTTACGGAGAGTATGAAATGTCTATTGTAACATATTGATACAGTTATATTTTTAAGTACTAGGTTTTTTTTCTTAAAAAAACAACAACAAAAGAAGGACATTTCCCATATTATTGGTGCATATTCAGGTCATGTGATCAATTTTTTTCCATATTTCTCACGGCTGGGTAGCTAAAGATGTCAAAGTGATACAGTTTAATGGTATCATTGATTTAATTTTTAGGTGAGACGTGAAAGGGACAAAAGGATAATAAATGATAACCTCCTCTTTGTTCTTTTTCGCTCGCGGTGTTTAAAAAATTAAGCCTAGAAAGAAAAAAGAAAAGGAGAAACATATGGGTTAAATACACTTTGCCCCTCTTAAAGTATTGACCAATTCCCATTTTGATCCTCAAATAAAGAGTTTTTTTACTTTGACCCTTAACCGACTTACTTGGTCGCAATCATAACCAATTATTAACTCCATCCAATTCTTTAACGAAAAATGACAACTGGTACAATGTGGCTTACACGTGGCACTAATGTGGCAGTTCAACCCAAATCCAAAACCAATAACCCAAATCCAAACCATCTACTCCCAACCCCAAACCCTTGCCCTAGCCCTAGCCCTAACCTAACCCTAACCCTAATCCTAAACTAAACCCTAACTTCCACAAACTCTTCCTTAACCCTAACTCTCCCCCTACCTCTCTCGTCTTCGTCCTCCTCCACCGCCACCACCAGATACCAAAACACCCTCCCAAACCCTAATCACCACCATAATCAGCACTACCACCACACACACATACACAGAGAGAGTGGCCTTGTTGGCGATGGCGGCTGTGCAACCAACAGGCTGACACTTCACTTCCCAGCGGCAAAAAAAAAAAAAAAAAAA
>CM018907.1:7355508-7358008 GCA_009663005.1 Actinidia chinensis | reverse complement strand
GTGTGTTTCGCAATTTGAAGTTTTTTAAATTCACTTGTAATTTTATTTTTGGTCCCAATAGAAGAAGAACTTCAGTGATTGTTGGAGTAAAACGTACTTGTTAAAGGTTGCTATGTAAATCATTGAAGTTTATGACTGGTTCAACTGTTAAAGGCCTCTCACTCTCTCTCTCTCAGACTTGCTATTTGCAGGATTATCTGTGGTTAGACCTAATTTCTGGTGATATGAAGCTCCATATGCTTGCTTAGTTTTGCAGGGCTTAATTTATAAATTCAAGTGTATTTTATAGTCAGGGAGGATAGACAAATCAGTTTTTGTATGAAATGAGTAGGTCACGAAATGATGATAGAAATACCTGTGACAGTGGGAGTGGGGCTCTCGAGGATTAGGTACTAGTCAAGGGGGCAATGTTCCATCGGGTTGATCACGATATTGCTCAACTCACGAAACTTAGGTCGGGAGCCAATGAGTTTTTGAGTCGAGCCATAGCTGGCAAATCGAAGGTGCCTGTTTCCCCGGTGAAAATGTTACTCTTCCGAGAAGTTAACTAATTCAGGGAGGGGTTGATTCTCATCTGCCGATAGTTGTCATATTTTAAGCCGATATTTGCATGTCAATGGTCCTCGGAAGATTGATATGATGAGGAGCTGTGCTTATGTTTCACAGTTTTCAGAGGATGGTCGTTTTTTGTTGCAGGGTGTCAGGTATGCATCTGATTTGAAGATATTGATGACCATCTGTCCATTGAATTGTATCTTTTTCTAGGATGATTTACTTAACACAACTATATCATATGGTTTTTGGTCTTTCGTCAAACAGGAAAGTGAAATTAGAATATATAATGTGGATAATGAATGGAAAGTTCAGAAGGATATTCAAGTGAAAAGCTTGCGATGGACAATGACCGATGCATCTCTTTCACCAGATCAACGCCTTCTTGTAAGTTACATTCAAACACGCATGCATATTGTTCTTGTGATCTTCCCATTTCTTCATATTTTATCTTCTAGTTTTTTTTTTGCCATTGATTCCCTTTTATTTGTTTACTATTAAATTGCCTAATCCTTTTGTGTCATGGTTGTTATTCAACTTAATGTTCTGAAGTTTCTATACGCAAGGTGAAAACTCTCTCTCACACACGCGCGTGCGCGCACACACACATTCTCCTCTCTCCTCTTCTCATTACTATTTGCTAAGAGGATAAAAATCTTAGTCACTCTTCAGTCTTCATAACATTTTCAACATTTGAGTTTCTCATAGTTTGTTTGCTGTTTCTTGATTGTCTGTTTATTTAGCATTCGGTGGTTGTCTATGTGATATTCTTTCATTGTCATTTAATTTTGAATTTAATGATTGCAGGTTTATTCCAGTATGTCACCTGTTGTCCATATTGTAAATGTTACTTCTGCTGCGATAGAATCCCATGCAAACATTATGGTGTGTAGTACTAGTTCTTTAATATTACGAATCCTAGAGAGAAACCTCAGTAAACATAATAATTAGGATGACCAGGATCAACAAACCTTGGGTTGTTACATATACACAGAATCCTCAATAACACCAGGAAGAAATTATTGGAAATTTACAAAATTTTGGTATGAATGAAGTGGGACATTCATAGAGTCTCCCGAGGGAACCAAACAATCACCTCCAGGTTCGTCAAACTTGGACAGCCAGCTCAAGAAGACAGCCGTTTTGGTTGTAAATACTCTCATGAAGTGGAATTTATGGGCTAAATAATTTCTGGCAGTTTTGTATATTTACTTGAGTAACTCACAAGTCTTTTTCCTTCTGTCTATATATATATATATATATTGACGTTCTTGTATTGGAAGAGACACAAACACACAAGAACACAACAGAGTTTTATACTTTCATATATACTTTTGCTTTTCGTTTTGAGAGAGAGACAAACGTGAGTTCAAGTTCACCAAAGCTTACTTTGGTGGTATTCTGACGTATGCAGTCTAACCATTTTATCACAGAGTAAGACGCCGGCAAAGTCTACAACCCCTCGGTAGGCGGTGAATCTTTCTTAAGGAGATTGTGTTTGCAAGACTCGGCTTTAATTCTGTTTGTATCTCATTTTTTTCTGTTCTGAAATTGTAAATTCAGTTTACTGTATATTTTTTATTTTTGGAAATTTTTTTTTGGAATTCTGTTATTGCCGTATTTTCCCAACAGAAATGCATGGAGACATCCAATTGTCACAAAGGTCAGTGATTTGAGAGAGCCAAATACAACACTACCCTGAGTGTAGGCTGTTTGATAACAGGACTAAAGGTCTCTGTAAAATCTATGCCTTACGTCTGCTGATTACCGTTGGCTACCAATCGAGCTTTATATCTAGCAATTGAACCATCAGAATTCCTTTTAATCTTAAAAATCCATTGGCACCCTATTAAGTTGACATTAGGAGGACAAGGCACTGAAGACCAAGTGCCTTGATGGGTAAGAGCAGCATACTCTTGATCCATGGCTTGCTGCCACACTTGATGGT
>CM018907.1:7260508-7265508 GCA_009663005.1 Actinidia chinensis | reverse complement strand
TAATTGTTTTATTTTATATTAATTTTATAGCGAAACAAAAATATTGTATACAAATACTTATTGAAATGGCGTAAAATGTTCAATATATATATATATATATATATATAATATATATATATATATATATATAATATATATATATATATATATATATATATAATATATATATATATATATACAGACACGCTCTCAAAATACTCTCAATTTCATGAATTTTGAGAATCGACGCTCTTACACTCTCGGTCAAAAGATTTGTGACTTAAGTCTTAATCGTCTTTTATTTTAGCGACGCTATTATTTTAACCATATGCATAGCCAAGAAAAGTCTTTTAACTTCAAGTTAATTAATTGCATCAAGTTAGGTGAATTAACATGTATTGATAAAATGAGGAATCATGCTTTAAAGATAAGAGGGGAAGCGAAAGTGATCACATATCCAAAAAGTGTTTGTGTAATGGTGTGAAAAGTGGCCAAGTATCCAACAAAATATGAGGTTGTGTACTAGGATAAAAAATCAGGTTTTATTTTTGATTGAACTTGGACGACCACCATCGTCGGATTGTTGCTCCATACCAAGATCAGTCGGCGTCTTCGCACCAGAGCTCGTTACTATACTTCGTCAGTCAGGGATCTCAAGGCGATGTCAGGGTTAGAGGGGTAACTTTCACGGCGAAATTTTTTAAAAAATTCTAAAAAAAAAGTAGGTTAAACTGGCTTAAATAAATATATAATGAAATATGTTGGGTTTAATATCTCTCTCTCCAGAGAGTGGTCCAGCAACTAATGAAAAGTTGAAAACATAATCTCCCAATGTGGATTTGGTGTCTTCGTTGGGTTCTTTGATTGGGATTTTCCTTTTTAAAGGGCTGTCCACATCTAATCTTTCTTTTGTAAGTTGTAATCAACTTCTGCTGATTTACTGATGTAACGTGTCCTCACACTACTTCTTTCTTTAATTAGTTTTAATTTTGTTATTTTTTATTTACTTTGTATTTCCTATTTTTTGTTTTATTTTCTTGGTAATTTATACTTATTTTCCATATATATTTTCATTTCAGTAACCGCCATTTGCATTTTCCCAAAAAACAAAATCTGAATTAGTCCAAAAAGAAATATTTCTATTTAAATGATTTAAAATTAGGGCCCCGTATCTGCAATTTTTTTTTTTTTTTTGTAATTTTTTGCAAAAAAATATATGTTTTTTGGGTGGTTGGGAGTAAGTTTATTTGTGTTAAAGTTTATAAGAGTGTATGATAATTTATTTGGAATGCTTTTTTTTGGTCCTATTTTACCTTTTTAATGTAAATATTTTAGTTACCTCAAACATGACCTAAATATGATTATCGTCTCTGTTAATATGAAAATCAGGGGCGGAACTAAAAACCCTAAATTGGAGTAGCCAAATAAAATAAGAAAAATAATTTTGAATTTATACAAAATTGTGGAACAAAAAAATTAAGAGTTTATTATAACAATTCCATTGACAATATTTTTCTTGTGAAATTCTTAATTGATAGTTAGTGTTGTGAAAAACAAAAATGAGAGAGAAGAGTTGTGAGGGATGATTGGAAAATGATACTATAAGGAGGAGAGACATGAGTGAGAACAGTGGGTCATGGGGATTCGGATCCTTTAAAATGCAATTTCGATAGAGTGCTCTTGTAGTGTACAAAACGACGTCGTTTTGTATACTTTAGGAGTACTCCACCAAACTTGTACTTCAGAGGATCCGAACTCGGGTCATGGTGGCATGTGGGATGTTGGTGTTGATGTTCTCTTTTATCCAACTTTTTCTCCAAAAACTGCATTCAAAATTTAGCAAAAAGCCTAGTTTAAGAAAAAATGATTTTGTATTACACGGGGAATATTATGCTGATGTTTAAAAATCACCACATAACTTCTTGTAAGTTGTAAACTAAAGTGCACATTTGACGTCTATTACCAAAATATGTAAATGAGAATTTTTCTTTATTTTTCTATCTGTCTTATCTTTGTATTAGAATTAATTATAGCATTGATATTAATGAGTGATGATGTTAATCAAGTGAATTTGGCACAACATAAGATTATATATGGAAGGACATTTTGATGACAAATGAATTGGGCCATCGATAAGAACAACACATGCAACATTTTTTGTGTGCTCAAACTTGATGACCCTTCTTCATAAAATGATCATTATGTGGGCCACATGAGAGTGCCATAATCAAGTGAAATTGAAATGAAAATATTATTTAACTTGGGTTTATTCAATGTTTAAACACGTTAAATTGATTATAGTTAAATGAGTAGTGGTGAAAGATATGTAATGCCAAACTAGCACATTAAATTGGGTGTCTATTAGTCGAGGTCGGCTACATGGAAAAGGTGGAACCTAACTTCTTTTTTTATTGATAGATTTTGTGCCAATAAGTATAAAACCGTGATGTGAGTGTTTGGTGGACCCACCCATTTTCCACCTACATGATCCGAGCTGTTGATCTGCCAATAAAATTATTTATGCAAGAAGTTAAGCAGGTTAATGAACATTATTATTTACAGATAGAATTACATAAGTGTGTAAATTTATTTTTTATGTATGTGTGCGCACGTATTATACATACTTTTATATTTAATCTAATAAAAAGTTATAACATAGACGCCACAAAGTTTCATAATAACTCACACAACTATTTGTAACAAACAAACCATAAGTTCTTAGCTTCACGTTTAAATATATTACACACTTCCGTATTTAAACCACAAAATATCAAGGTCCTTGTTTGGCCTATTTTTTTTTTTTATATATATATATATATAGATTTTTTAGCTGTTTTGATTTGTGAACTTTTTCGTTTTATGTGAACTTATTTAATCGTTTGATCAAAATTTTATATTTTTTTCAGTTCCTCTTAAAGAGATGAGTCTGAAAATATAGCAAATTTTATTTATTTGTAAAAAAGTTCACTAAAAATATAAAATTATTTTTAATCGATAAATTAGCTAATTTTATATTTTCAGTTATTTTTTTTTTCTAAATTTGAACCAAAAAAATTTATATTCACTGATTTTTTTGTCAAGAGAAATTAAAAAAGTATAATATTTTGAACAAATAGTAAAAAAAACATTCACTAAATATGAAAAAATAAGAAAACCAAAACAACTAAAAAAATACTAAAAAAACTAGGCCAAAACTTTGTACTCATGTTTTTATTTTTAAAAAATAAGCAATTTCCAATTATTTACCTTCGTGGTGGGATCTCACCTCCAACTTTATTTTTTTCTCTGTGACTGCGTTTGGGACCACCGATCAATGCAATATATGGTCGCCCATTTTTGTTGGGCAAATTGGTGAGGTTCCAACATTAACCTTATTGGCAAAATGATTTAGAATAATTAAATTTTAACATAGTTTCAACTACAAAAAAATAGTCACATAATGTAGCCAAAAAAGTCATCTGTCCTTAGTAACTTTAATTGAATGACAAATAAATAGAAGAGCTGAGAGAGGCCAAGTTAAATTTACTCAAATGAAAGATAAACAAAAGGACCATATTAACACTTAATACCGATATAATTAAAAAAAATAGTACAAAATGAGATGTAATTTGCCAAATAAAATATAAACAATGAACGCATACATACGGCAGATGAATAAGGACCTCTTCTCTGTATCGTGTAAACCGCTAACATTTATTAATTTTCATTTACCCCTCTCTCTCAAAATAGCGCTTTCTCTCTCTCTCCCCCCCCCCCCCCCCCTTCAACGCCGATGCCGATGCCCTAAAGTACCATGTCCATGTAAGGAACTTTTCTTTCTCGTTATTTCTCACACTTTTCCATATCCTATTTTGTAATTCAAAGAAAAGAAAAAAAAATATAGTTTTTTTCTATTTCTTATTATTTATTGCCAAACTCCTCACACTAAATGGGCAGTTATAGTGCTGGAAAGGTGAAAGCTAACCAACAAAGGAAAATTATTTTACAGCATCAATAAATACTTATAATTGGTTCATTGTTTGAAAATACCGATTACAAAAAGTAGTAATTTTTACACTTTACTTTTTATTCTTATTATGCAATATTGTGATAATGCCCATAATATTTTTGTCAATTACCAAAATTGTCTCTTCTCGTACCCTTAGATTTTTTACTTCATTATTTTCTTGGGAGGGTTAGTTTAAGTATTTATTCAAACTTTACATAATAATGACAAAAAAAAATAATATCCTGTAACTTGGCATGTAAATCAGTGGACAAAACTGGTGATGTTATGACATTTCTCCTAATAAAATGACACTTCCTAACACTTTACAACCAAAAAGAATAAGCATCACACAAGAAATTAAAAAGAGGATGTGCAAAAAGTACTGATGACGGAATTGCACTTGTGCTACTTCCCTTGACCCTCAATTGAATTCGACATATGTTGGCCTCGCAGACATGGATTTCAAATCATGGAAGATTTAATGCTTAATTTTAATGAAAATATAAGAGAGATTTTACTATTGAGTAGTTTGTGAAACTAGAGTGCAAGGTGTAGTGGTAGAAGAGAAGTTGTTTCTCGACTCTTATATAACTTCAATTCTTAGCAATATTAACTCTATCATTTTAAGCCTCTCAATTTCAACGTCGAAATTCATATGTAAACTATAAAGCCTAAATGTGAGCTCTTTAAGAAATATTAAAGCCACATCACTTCACATTTGAAATTCACATCTACTTAAATGAAGCTTAAGCTGCTAATTCTTCCTTCTCTGATCCCTTGTGGTGGGAGATTTCATTTTACGACATCCTCATTAATGATAGTATTTCAAGTTCTTTCTGAGGTTGGCACATGGTTTTGAGCTTGTGGAAGCTTCACTACATGACGCAAGAACTTCGAACAGGTAGAAAATACAAGCATCTCCATCATTCTTAGACTTCACCATCAGCAACATAATTTTTTTTAGCTTTGTATTTTCTTTTGGATACCTTTTTACATTCACTTGGTTGAATATTGCTTCTCACAATTTTAAAAA
>CM018907.1:7243008-7250508 GCA_009663005.1 Actinidia chinensis | reverse complement strand
GTTAATAGGTATATTATTTAGTGTCTTAAGTTGTACTTTTCTGTTTTAATTATGCTGATTTAAATTTTTGAATAAAGTAGTTGACTTGTTTTAAATTTGTTTTTTTTTTCGAGGACTAATGCTAACGATTAATAACTCTCAATACATGTCCCAAAACCTTCAAATATTTGTGGTACGTAAATGATTTTAAATTTTTATATAATCGTGGGCCATAATTAACTTTGAGCGCGAAGTTCCCGGTTCAATGTCACCTCAAGTTATTAGATATTATTAGACAACGCCTTAATGTTGTAATTTGTCTCTTCAAATTATGCTGCATTTGAATTTTTGAGTACTATTTAGGACTGTTTGGCTTTATTTTATTTTGGCGAGACTATAATGTTGAACTATTAGGGTCAATTTCAGCTTAGTTACTAGGTATTACTATTTTATGTCTTATGTTGTATTTTGTCAATTTTTCAATTATACTATTTGAATTTTTGAGTACAAGTATTGACTGTTTTTAATTTGTGTTGTTTTGCGAGGAAACTATGTCTGTGACTAAATGCTATCAAATACATGTCTACCGAACTTTAAATATTGCGGTACTAAATATTATTTTAAATTTTTATATTATCGTGGCAATAATTTACTTTAGCTCGATGTCCCCGGTTTCATTTCAAGCAGTTAATTACATATTAGTAGACAAGGCCTAATGTTGTACTTTGTCTCGTTTTAAATTATGCTGATTTAAATTTTTAAGTAATAGTAGTGCTCTGTTTTTAACATTTGTTTTGTTTTTGCGAGACTATACTATTGACTATAGGGTTCAACTTCAGCTAAAGTTTAATAAAGGATTATTATTTATTGTCTTTATTTTGTACTTTGCTGTTTTAAATTATGCTGATTTAAATTTTTGAATAATGAGTGGTGACTGTTTTCATTTTTTTTTTTTTCGAGGACTATGCTAACGTGTAAATACTCTCAATGCCTGTCTCCAAACCTTCAAATATGAGTTACGTAATATGAATTTTAAATTTTTTTATAGTAATCGTGGGTCTATTAAAGTTTAGCTCGAAGGTTCCAGGTTCATTTCAAGCTCACGTATTAGATATTATAGACAACGCAAATGTTGTAATTTGTCCTCTTTCAATTATGCTGATTTGTTGCGAGCACTAATTCTATTGACTATTAGGTTCAATGTTCAAGTTAAGTTACTAGGTATTACTATTTTATTGTCTTATGTTGTATTCTTCTTTTTGTTTTGTTTTTAAATTATACTAATTTGAATTTTTGAGTAATAAGTAGTGACTGTTTTAAATTTGTTTTGTTTTGCGAGGACTAATGCTGTTGACAAAATGCTATCAAATACATGTCTACCGAACTTTCAAATATTGAGGTACGTAAATATTATTTTAAATTTTTTATATTAATCGTGGGCCATAATTTACTTGAGCTCGAAGTTCCCCGGGTTCAATTTCAAGCTCAAGTTAATTAGATATTATTAGACAATGCCTAATGTTGTACTTTGTCTATTTAAATAGGATGATTTAAATTTTAAGTAATGTAGTGACTGTTTGCCATTTGTTTGTTTTTAACGAGAACTTATGCTATTGCACTAGTAGGTTCAATTTCCAGCTTAAGTTAATAAAGGGATTAGTATTATTGTCTTAATGTTGTTATTTTGTCAATTTTAAATTTATATAATTTGAATTTGGAGTATAAGTAGTGAATGTTTTAAAGTTGTTAATTGTGCGAGGATAATGCTAACGAGAAATACTCCAAATACAGGGTATCCAAACCTTCAAATATTTTGAGGTATTGTCCAATATATTTTACAAATTTTTATATTAATCGTGGGCAATAATTACGAGAGCTCGAAAGTTTCTCGGGTTCCATTTCAAGGCTCAAGTTAACTAGATATTATTAGACACGCCTAAGGTTGTATTGTCTCTTTCAAATATGCTGATTTGAATTTTGAGTAATCTTAGTGACTGTTAGATTTGGTTTGTTTTGCGAGGAATAATGTTGTTGACTATTGGGTTCAATTTCAAGCTTAAGTTATAAGGTATTATTATTTATTGTTCTTATGTTGATTTTGTCAATTCAATTATATACATTTGAATTTTTGAGTAATACGTAGTGACTGTTTTAAATTTGGTTTTTGTTTTGCGAGACTAAGGCTGTTGTGTTACAGAACTTTAAATATGAGGTACGTAAATATATTTTAAATTTTTTAATTAATCGGGGCCATAATTTCTTGAGATCGAAGTTTCCCTGGTTCAATTCAGGCTCAAGTTAATTAGAGAATTATTAGACAATGCCTATGTTGTACTGTGTCTCTTTTAATATGCTGTGATTAAATTTTTAAGTAATAAGTAGTGGATGTTAGCATTGTTTGTTTTGCGAGAACTTTACTATTTACATTGGTTCAACTTCAAGACTAAAGTTAATTAAGGTATTCAATAATTGTTGTCTTAGTTGTACTTTGGCTGTTTTAAATTATGATGATTTAATTTTGAATAATGAGTTAGTGGAATGTTTGGTAAATTTATTTTTTTTGCGAGGACTACATGCTAACGTGTAAATACTCTCAATGCTGTCTCCAAACCTTCAAAATATTTGAGGTACGTAAATATTATTTTAATTTTTAATATTAAGGGTCATAATAACTTGAGATCGAAGTTCCCCGGGTTCAATTCAAGCCTCAAGTTAATTAGATATTATTAGGACAACGCCTAATGTTGTAATTTGTCTCTTTCAAATATGCTGATTTGACGTTTTTAGTAATAATAGTGGATGTTTAGCATTTGGTTTGGTTTGCGAGGAATAATGCTGTTGCCTATTGGGTTCAATTTCCAGCTTAGTTAATAAGGGATTATTATTTATTGTCTTAGGTTTATTTTGTCAATTTTAAATATACTACGTTGAATTTTTGGTATAAGTAGTGACTGTTTAAAATTTGTTGTTTTGCGAGGACTAATGTTTGGTGACAAAATAATATCAAATACATGTTACCGAAACTTTCAAATATTGAGTACGTAAATATTATTTTAAATTTTTTATATTAAGTGCTGGGCAATAATTTTCTTGAGCTCGAAGTTACCCGGGTTCAATTTCAAGCTCAGTTAATTAGATATATTAGACAACGCCTAATGGTTGTAATTTGTCTCTTTCAATTAGCTGATTGAATTTTTTAGTAATAATTAGTGACGTTGCATTGTTTGTTTTGCGAGGAATAATGGTGTGACTATTGGGTTCATTTCAAGCTTAAGTTAATAAAGATATTATTAATGTCTTCGGATGTTGTTATTTTGTCAATTTTAAATTATACTAATTTGAATTTTTGAGTAATAAGTAGTGACTGTTTTAAATTTGTAATTTGTGCGAGGACTAATGCTAACGAGTAAATACTCTCAAATACATGTCTCCAAACCTTCAAATATTGAGGTATGTAAATATTATTTTAAATTTTTTATATTAATCGTGGGCCATAATTAACTAGAGCTCGAAGTTTCTCGGGTTCAATTTCAAGCTCAAGTTAATTAGATATTATTAGACAACGCCTAATGTTGTAATTTGTCTCTTTCAAATTATGCTGATTTGAATTTTTGAGTAATAATTAGTGACTGTTTAGCATTTGTTTTGTTTTGCGAGGAATAATGCTGTTGACTATTGGGTTCAATTTCAAGCTTAAGTTAATAAGGTATTATTATTTATTGTCTTATGTTGTATTTTGTCAATTTTAAATATACTCATTGAAATTTTGATAATAAGTAGTGACTGTTTTAAATTTGAATTTGTGTGAGGACTATGCTAACGAGTAAATACTCCAAATACATGGTCTCCAAACCTTCAAATATTGAGGTCTGTAAAATTATTTTAAATTTTTTATATTATCGTGGGCCATAAAACTAGAGCTCGAGTTCTCGGGTTCCCAATTTCAACGCTCATTAATTAGAATTATAGGACAACGCCTAATGTTGTAATTTTGTCTTTCAAATTATGCTGATTTGAATTGGTAATAATAGTGACTGTTTAGCATTTGTTTTGTTTTGCGAGGAATAATGTGTTGGACTATTGGATCAAATTTCAAGCTAAGTTAATAAGGTATTATTATTTATTGTCTTATGTTGTATTTTGTCAATTTTAAATTATACTAATTTGAATTTTTGAGTAATAAGTAGTGATGTTTTAAATTTGGTAATTTGTGCGAGGACTAATGCTAACGAGTAAATACTCTCAAATACATGTCTCCAAACCTTCAAATATTGAGGTATGTAAATATTATTTTAAATTTTTTATATTAATCGTGGGCCATAATTAACTAGAGCTCGAAGTTTCCCGGGTTCAATTTCAAGCTCAAGTTAATTAGATATTATTAGACAAGCCTAATGTTGTAGTTGTCTCTTTCAAATATGCTGATTTGAATATTTTAGTAATAAATGAGTGACTGTTTAGCATTTGTTTTGTTTGCTGTTGAGGAATAAGCTGTTGACATTGGGTTAAATTTCAAGCTTGAAGTAAAAAAATGTTAAATAAGGTAGTATTATTTATTGTTTTATGTTGTATTTTGTCAATTTTAAATTATATAACTTGAATTGTGGAGTAAAAATAGTGACTGTTTTAAATTTGTTTTGTTTTGCAAGGGGACTATGCTGTGACAAACAATGCTATCAAATACTGTCTACCGAACTTGCAAATATTGAGGTACGTAAATATTATTTTAATTTTTTATATTAATAGTGGGACATAATTTAACTGAGCCGAAGTTTCCCGGGTTCAATTTCAAGCTCAAGTAATTAGATATTTAGACAAGGCCTAATGTTGTACTTTGTCTCTTTTAAATTATTGCTGATTTAAAGTTTTAAGTAATAAGTAGTGATGTTTATGGCATGTTTTGTTTTGCGAGAACCCTTATACTATTTACTATGGGTTCACTCCAAGCTAAAGTTAATAAGGTATTAATATTGTTGTTTAAGTTGTAACTTTGTCTGTTTTAAATTATATGATTAAATTTTGAATAATGAGTAGTGATGTTTTAAATTTATTTTTTTGCTGAGGACTAATGCTAAGGGTTAAATCTCTCAAATGCTGTACTTCCAAACCGTCAAATATGAGGTACGTAAATATTATTTAAATGTTTTATATTAATAGGGGGTAATTATTAACTGAGCCTCGAGTTACCCGGGTTCAATTTCAAGCTCAAGTTAATTAGATATTATTAGACAAAGCCTCATGTTTTGTAATTTGTCTCTTTCCAAATTCTGGCTGATTTGAATTTTTTAGTAATAATTAGTGACTGTTTAGCATTTGTTTTGTTTTGCGAGGAATAATGTTGTTGACTATTGGGTTCAATTTCAAGCTTAAGTTAATAAGGTATTATTATTTATTGTCTTATGTTGTATTTTGTCAATTTTAAATTATACTACTTTGAATTTTTGAGTAATAAGTAGTGACTGTTTTAAATTTGTTTTGTTTTGCGAGGACTAATGCTGTTGACAAAATACTATCAAATACATGTCTACCGAACTTTCAAATATTGAGGTACGTAAATATTATTTTAAATTTTTTATATACTCGTGTGGCATACAATTTTCTTGAGACTCGAAAGTTCCCCGGGTTCAATTCAAGCTCAAGTTAATTAGATATTAGAGACAACGCCTAATGTTGTAATTTGTCTATTTCAAATATGCTGATTTGAATTGTTTAGTATAATTAGTGACTGTTTAGCATGTGTTGTGTTTTGCTGAGGAAAATGCTGTTGACTAGTGGGTTCAATTCAAGTTAAGTTAATAAGGTATTATTATTTATTTCTTATGTGGTATTTTGTCAATTTTAAATTATTACTAATTTGAATTTTTGAGTAATACGTAGTGCATGTTGTAAATTTATAATTTGTGCGAGGAATATGCTACCGAGTAAATACTCTCAAGACATGTCTCCCAACCTTCAAATATGAGGTATGTACATTATTATTTTAAATTTTTTTATTAATCGTGGGCCATTAATAACTAGAGCTCGAAGTTCTCGGGTTCAATTTCCCGCTAAGTTTAATTTAGCTATTATTAGACAACGCCTAATGTTGTAATTTGTCTCTTTCAAATTATGCTGATTTGAATTTTTGAGTAATAATTAGTGACTGTTTAGCATTTGTTTTGTTTTGCGAGGAATAATGCTGTTGACTATTGGGTTCAATTTCAAGCTTAAGTTAATAAGGTATTATTATTTATTGTCTTATGTTGTATTTTGTCAATTTTAAATTATACTAATTTGAATTTTTGAGTAATAAGTAGTGACTGTTTTAAATTTGTAATTTGTGCGAGGACTAATGCTAACGAGTAAATACTCTCAAATACATGTCTCCAAACCTTCAAATATTGAGGTATGTAAATATTATTTTAAATTTTTTATATTAATCGTGGGCCATAATTAACTAGAGCTCGAAGTTTCTCGGGTTCAATTTCAAGCTCAAGTTAATTAGATATTATTAGACAACGCCTAATGTTGTAATTTGTCTCTTTCAAATTATGCTGATTTGAATATTTTAGTAATAATTAGTGACTGTTTAGCATTTGTTTTGTTTTGCGAGGAATAATGCTGTTGACTATTGGGTTCAATTTCAAGCTTAAGTTAATAAGGTATTATTATTTATTGTTTTATGTTGTATTTTGTCAATTTTAAATTAGGACTAACTTGAAATTTTTGAGTAGTAAAAATGTGAATGTTTTTAACATTTGTTGTTTGCAAGGGACTAATGCTGTGGACAAAATGCTATCAAATACATGTCTACCGAACTTGCCAAATATTGACGGATATGTGAAAGAGGAGGGTGAAAGTGGGGTGTTAGAGGAAGACGTGGGGGCAATATAAGGAACCGTGAGCATGAGAAGGGCTCTCGGTGTTTTTGCCCGCGGGCAGTGCTAAGAGTAAAGTGTACTAGGAGAGTATGTGAGGAGAAATATGAAGAAGGGTGTACTGGGGCAGAATTTGGAAGTAGGGATGAGTTTGAAAGGGGGAAGTAAGAAGTAGTGAAGGGTTTAGCAGTTATTTTGTTTTGCGAGACTTATACTATTGAATAGTGGGTCAACTTCAAGCTAAAGTAACTAACTGGTATTAATATTTGGGGTCTGAAGTGGATACGTGGCTGTTTTTGTAAATTATGCTGATTTAAATTTTGAATAAGGAGTAGTGACTGTTTTAAATTTTTGTTTTTTTTGCAGGAACTAATGCTAACGAGTAAATACTCCTTAAATGCCTCTGTCTCCAAACATTCAAATATTGAGGTACGTAAATATTATTTTAAATTTTTTATTGAAATCGTGGGGCATAATTAACTGAGATCGAAGTTCCCGGGTCAATTTCAAGCTAAAGTGAGTTAATTTAGATATTATTAGCAAAGCCTATATGTTGTAATTTGTCTCTTTCAAATTATGACCTAATTTGAATTTTTTAGTAATACTTAGTGACCTTTTTTTTTTTTATGTCGGGGAGAGAAGTTGGGTGGGGGGTGGTGGAGTA
>CM018907.1:7235508-7238008 GCA_009663005.1 Actinidia chinensis | reverse complement strand
TACCGAAACTTTCAAATATTGAGGTACGTAAAATATTATTTTAAATTTTTTTATTAATCGTGGGCCATTATGTACTTGAGCTCGAAGTTCCCCGGGTTCAATTTCAAGCTCAAGTTAATGAGACTATGATTAGACAATGCCTAATGTGACTTTTGTCTTTTTTAAATTATGCGGATTAAATTTTTTAAGTAATAAGTAGTGACTGTTTAGCATTGGTTTGTTTTCGAGAACTTATACTATTGGACTATTGGGTTCAACTGTCAAGCTAAAGTTAATAAGGGTTATTATTATTATTGGCTTAGTTGTACTTTGTCTGTTTTAAAATTATGTTGATTTAAATTTTTGAATAATGATAGTGACTGTTTACATTTATTTTTTTTCGAGGACTAATGCTAACGAGAAGATACTCTCAAAGAAATGTCTCAACCTTCAAAATTATTGAGGTAATTTGTTTGAAAATATTATTTTAAATTTTTTATATTAATCGTGGGCCATAATAACTTGAGCTGAAGTTTCCCGGGTTCAATTTCAATTTCAAGCTCAAGCTTAATTAGATTTATTAGACAACGCCTAATGTTGTAATTGTCTTTGCAAATTTATGCTGATTTGAATTTTGGTAATAATAGAGAACTGTTTTAGCATTTGCACTTTGATTCTTGCGAGTGAATGGAATAATGCTGTTGTGGCTATTGGGTTCAATTTCAAGCTTAAGTTAATAGGTATTAGTATTTATTGTCTTAGTTGTAGTTTGTCAATTTTAAATTATACAATTTGGATTTTTGAGTAATAAGTAGTGGACTATGTTAAATTTGTTTTGTTTTGCGATGGACTGAATGCTGTTGACAACATGCTATTCAAATACATGTCTTAACGGAACATTTCAATATTGAGGGTACGTAAATATTATTTTAAATTTTTTATATACTCGTGGGCATAATTTACTTGAGCGCGAAGTTCCCCGGGTTCAATTTCAAGCTCAGTTACTTAGATATTATTAGACAATGCCTAATGTTGTACTTGTCTTTTTAAATTATTGACTGAGTTTAAATTTTTAAAGTAATAAGTAGTGACTGTTAGCATTGTTTGTTGGCGAGACCTTATACTATTGACTATTGGGTTTTCAACTTCAATGCTAAAGTTAATAAGGTGGTATTATTATTTATTGTCTTAAGTGTACTTTGTCGGTTTGTTTTAAATTATGTTGATTTAAAATTTTTGAAACAGAGTAGGTGACTGCTTGTAAATTTATTTTTTCGGGATAATGCTAACGAGTAAATACTCTCAATAAAGTGCCAAACCTGTCAAATATTGAGGTATGTAATATATTTTAAATTTTTTATATTATCGTTTGGGGCCAATCATTAACTTGAGATTGAAGTTTTCCCGGGGTTCAATTTCCAGCTAAAAGTTAATTAGACTAGATTAGACAACGCCAATGTTGTAATTTGTCTCTTTACAAATTATTGCTACGATTTAAATTTTTGAGTAAAATTAGAGACTGTGTAGCATTTGTTTTGTTTTGCGACGGGAATCACGGAATAATGCTGTTGACTATGGGGTCAATTTCAAGCTTAAGTTATAAGTTCTTATTTATTGTCTTATGTTTGTATTTTGTCAATTTTAAATTATACTAATTTGAATTTTTGAGTATAGAATAAGTAGTGGACTATTTTAAATTTGTGGTTTTGCGAGAACTAATGCGTGTTGTGTCTACCGAACTTTAAAAATATTGATGGTAACGAAATATATAATGTAATATTTTCTATATTATCGTGGGCATAATTTTCTTGAGCTTGAAGGTTCCCGGGTAACTTTCAAGCTCAAGTAATTAGATATTATAGACAATGCAATAAGGTTGTACTTTGTCGCTTTTCACATTATGACTGATTTAACATTTTTAAGTACTAAGTAGTGACGTGTTAGCTATCACACTTTTGTTGTTGCGAGACCTTATACTATTGACTATGTGGGGTCAACTTACAAGATACAAGTGTAAAAGGTATTATTATTTATTGTCTTATAGTTGTACTTTGTATATTTTAAATTACTGCTGATTTAATTTTTGAATAATGAGTAGTGATGTTTTTACATTTGTTTTTTTTGCTGACGAGGAACTAATGCTAACGAATAAATACCTCAAATACCTGTCTCCAAACCTTCAAGATTGAGGTATGTAAATATTTTTTAAAGTTTTTATATTAATCGTGGCCATAATAACTTGAGTCGAAGTTTCCGGACTTTCAATTTCAAGCTCAAGTTAATAAGATATTATAGACAACGCCTCTAATGTTGTAATTGGTCTCTTCAAATGATGCTGATTTGAATTTTTGCGTAATTAAGTAGTGACTGTTTAACATTTATTTTGTTTTGCGGGACTACTGCTATGGACTATTAGGTTCTATTTCAAGCTTAACGTTAATAAATGGTAGTACCAATTGCTGTCTATGTTGAATTTTGTCAATTTAAATTTACTAATTGAATTTTTGAGTAATATAGTGCT
>CM018907.1:7231329-7235408 GCA_009663005.1 Actinidia chinensis | reverse complement strand
ACATAAGTTAGTGAATGTTTAGCATTGTTTTATTTTGCGAGGACTAATCGGTGACTATAGGTTCAATTTCAAGCTCTAAGTGAATAAGGTATTAATATTTATGGTCTTATGTGGTCTTTGTCAATTTAATTATTACTAATTTGAATTTTTGAAGGAATAAGTAGTGATGTTTTAAATTAAATTTGTTTTGTTTTGCGAGACCATGCTGTTGACTAATGCCTAAAGTACATGTCTCCAAACCTTCAAATATTGAGGTATGTTGTAAATATTATTTAAATTTTTTATATTAATCGTTGGGCTGGTCCTGGGCCATATTAACTTGAGCTTGAAGTTTCCCGGTTCAATTCAAGCTCAAGTTAATTAGATATTATTAGACACTGCCTAATGGTGTAAATTTGTCTGCTTCAAATTAGCGTGACTTTGAATTTTTGTAGTTAACTAGGATATAAAGTTAGTGACTGTGTAGCATTTACTTTTATTTGGCGAGGACAAACTCCGTTGACTATTAGGTTTCCAATTTCAAGCTTAGTTAATAGGTATTACTATTTATTGTCCATGTTGTATTTTTGCAATTGTAAATTTCATACTATTTGAATTTGAGTAAGTAATAAGTAGTGACTGTTTTAAATTTGTTTTGTTTTGCGAGGACTAATGCTGTTGACAAAATGCTATCAAATACATGTCTACCGAACTTTCAAATATTGAGGTACGTAAATATTATTTTAAATTTTTTATATTAATCGTGGGCCATAATTTACTTGAGCTCGAAGTTCCCCGGGTTCAATTTCAAGCTCAAGTTAATTAGATATTATTAGACAATGCCTAATGTTGTACTTTGTCTCTTTTAAATTATGCTGATTTAAATTTTTGAATAATGAGTAGTGACTGTTTTAAATTTGTTTTTTTTGCGAGGACTAATGCTAACGAGTAAATACTCTCAAATACATGTCTCCAAACCTTCAAATATTGAGGTATGTAAATATTATTTTAAATTTTTTATATGCTCATGGGCCATAATTATTTGAAGCTCAAGTTTTCCATGTTAATTCAAAGCTAATAGTTAATTAGGATATTATTAGGGACAATGGCCTAATGTTGGTACTTTGTTTGTTTCAAATTATGCTGATTTGAATTGTTGAGTAATAAGTAGAGATATTGAGCATTTGATTGTTTTGTGAGAACTTATGCTATGACTATTAGGTTCCCCCCCAATTTCAAGGCGTAACGTTAATAAGTATGCTATTTATTATCTTATGTTGTATTTTGGCAATTTTAAATTATGCTGATTAGAATTTTTGAATACAGAGTAGTGACTTTTAAATTTGTTTTGTTTTGCGAGAACTAATGCTGTTGACTAAATACTGTTAAATAGATGTCCCCAAACCTTCAAATATTGATGTACGTAAATATTATTTTAAATATTTTATATTAATCGTAGGCCATAAATTACTTGAGCTCGAAGTTCCCCGATTTGAATTTCAAGCTCAAATTAATTAGATATTATTTAAGGACAATACCTTATGTGGTACTTTGTCTCTTTAAATTATGCTGATTTAAATTTTTTAAGTAATATAAGTAGTGAATGTTTATTGCCATTTGTTTTATTTTGCGAGAACTTGTATGCTATTGGACTATAGGTCAATTCAAGCTTAAGTTAATAAGGTTATTATTTTTATTTGGTATGTTGTACTTTGTCTGTTTTAAATTATGCCTGATTGAATTTTTGAATAAACGAGTAGTGACAGTTTTAAATTTGTTTTGTTTTCGAGGACTATTGCTGTTGACTAAATACTCTCAAATACATGTCAACCGAACCTTCAAATATTGAGGGTACGTAAATATTATTTAAATTTTTTATATTAATGTGGCCATAATTAACTGAGCGCGAAGTTCCCCGGGTTCAATTCAAGCTCAGTTATTAGAAATTAATTTGATAATGCCTATGTTGTACCTTTGTCCATACTTTTAAATTAAATGCTGAGTTAAACTTTTTTTATATTATCTGGGCATACTTAACTTGAGTTTCGAAGCTCCACCCCGGGTTAAGTTCAAGCTCAAGTAATTGATATTATTAAGACAATGCCTAATTTTGTACTTGGTCTCTTTCAAATTATGCTGATTTGTGAAATTTTGGGTAATAAGTATGGCTTATTTAGTATTTATTTTGTTTGCGAGAACTAAATTTTTGACTAAAATTCTCTCATACATGTCTCCAAACCTTCAATATGAGGACGTAAATATAATTAAATTTTTTATATTAACTCCGTGGGCCATAATTAACTGAGCCGAGTTCCACTCCCGGTTCAATTCAAGTTCAAGTTAATTAGATATTGTTAGACAATACCTTATATTTTACTTGTGTCTGTTTCAAATTATGTTGATTTGAATTTTTGAGTAATAAGTAAAGACTATTTAGCATTTGTTTTGTTTTCTGAGACCTTATGCTATTGACTATTGGGTTCAACTTCAAGCTTAAGTTAATAAGGTATTATTATTTACTGTCTTATGTTGTACTTTGTCTGTTTTAAATTATGTTGATTTAAATTTTTGCATAATGAGTAGTGACTATTTTAAATTTGTTTTTGTTTTGTGAGGACTAATGATCTGTTGACTAAATACTCTCAAATACTTTTCTCCAAATGTTAAAATATTGAGATACGTAAATATTATTTTAAATTTTTTATATTACTCGTGGGCCATAATTAACTTGAGCTCGAAATTCCCCGGGTTTAATTTCAAGCTCAAGTTAATTAGATATTATTAGACAATATCTTATATTTTACTTTGTCTGTTTCAAATTATGTTGATTTGAATTTTTGAGTAATAAGTAAAGACTATTTAGCATTTGTTTTTGTTTTCTTAACCTTATGCTAATTGACTATTGGGTTCAACTTCAAGCCTTAGTTAATAAGTATTATTATTATTGTCTTAAATGTTGTACTTTGTCTGTTTTTTAAATATGTTGATTTAAACTTTCTGCATAATGAGTATTGAACTATTTTAAATTTGTTTTGTGTTTTGTGAGGAACTAATTCTGTTGACTCATACTCTCGCATACTTTTCATCTCAAATGCTTTAAATATTGAAGTACGTAAATCTTATTTTAAATTTTTTATGTTACTCGTGGGCCATAATTAACTGGCTCGAAATTCCCGGGTTGATTTCAAACTCATTAATTTAGATTATCCTTAGACAATGCTACACCTGGTTGTAATTTGTCTCTTTCAAAATTAAATGCTGATCTATGAATTTTTGAGTAATAAGTAGTGATTGTTTAGCATTTATTTTATTTTGCGAGACTAATCTGTTTGACTATTGGGTTAACACTCAAGCTTAAGTTAATAAGGTATTATTATTGTATTGTCTTAATTTGTACACTTTGTCCTGTTTTAAATTATGTGATTTAAATTTTGGCATAATGAGTAGTGACCTATTTTAAATTTGGTTTTGTTTGTAGACTAATTCTGTTGACTAAATCGCTCGTACTTTTCTCCAAATGTTAAAATTGAGGTACGTAATATGAATTTAAATTTTTTATATTACTCGTACAGGGCCATAATTACTTGAGCTCCCCCCGAAATTCCCCGAGTTTTAATTTCAAGCTCAATTTAATTAGTATATTATTAGACAAACGTCTAATTTGTACTTTGTCTCCTCGCAAATTATGCTGAATTTGAATTTTTGAGTAATAAGTAGTGCTAGTTAGCATTTGTGTTTGGTTTTCTGAGACCTTATGCGATTGACTATTGGTTCAACTTCAAGCTTAGTTTAATAAGGTATTATTTTATTTACTGTCTTATGTTGTTACTTTGTCTGTTTTTAAATTAAGTTGATTTAATTTTATGCATAATGAGTAGTGCTATTTTTAAATATTTGTTTTGTTTTTGAGGACCTAATGATGTTGACTAATATCTCATACTTTTCTTCTCCAATGTTAAAATATTAGGTACTTAAATAGTATTTTAAATTTTTTATGTTACTCGTGGGCCATAATTAACTTGAGCTCGAAATTCCCCGGGTTTAATTTCAAGCTCAAGTTAATTAGATATTATTAGACAATACCTAATGTTGTAATTTGT
>CM018907.1:7221329-7228829 GCA_009663005.1 Actinidia chinensis | reverse complement strand
ACTATTGGGTTCAACTTCGAGTTTAAGTTAATAAGGTATTATTATTTATTGTCTTATGTTTTATTTTATCAATTTTAAATTATGCTGATTTGAATTTTTGAATACTGAGTCGTGATTGTTTAATGAATAACTGAGTAGTAGATCTTGTAAGAATGCTGACACCAGGAAAACCTCTAATGATCATTGTCTGTAAACAAGAGAACTGAAACTAATTCGATCTGTTAGTAGGCCGAATTTGACAAGTAATCGTCAACCAGTTGTTGAAAATACGTAAGCCCATAATTGATTGATTTGATTCTCTTAAGCTTAATTTGTCAAATCTCCTGGATATGTTGAGAGTCCACTCGTGCCATTGTGAGAGCACTTGTTGTCGGACTTCTATTTTTGGGCACGGATCCTATTGTTGGTGGCAGGTTTATAAGTCACTTCTTCCATTGAAAATACACTAAGCCCGTGTTTGAATTAAAAATTTGGTGGAAGAAAACGAAAAGGAAAGGAAAAACTTAAAAGGATCTTACGGCTCAGATTTAATCTTTTTTTCGACTTTTCTTTTTCCTCCCTACATCCTTGATCCACATACAGCCTAATAGTTTTTGCCAAAAACCCTTCCCTATGCCTAATGGGTTTTCATTTGAAAGTGAAATAGAAGAAAAAAAGGTTGCAAAGAACTCATCCTCTATTAAACAGATATACTTGAGATCAGAGCCAGCCCTAGGCTGAATCCAATTCAGCCCAGGCTTTAGGCCCACCAAAAAAGCCCAAATTTTGGGGCCCCAAATTCCAAAAAAAAAAAAAACAAAATTAGGTGCAAGAGAAGCAGTTGTGCGGCCCAGGCCCTAGGGCCCCAAACCCAAACGCTACTTAGGTTAGGTCGCCAAAACCCCCCTCAATTGATCTCTCAACCAAAGACCCAAACGGCCGCCCCACTTCTCGATCTCTCGAGCTCGACAAAAGCCTGGAACTGGAAGCTCGATCTCTCGAGCTCGACAAAAGCCTAGAACTGGAAGCGTTCGAAATCGAAATAGAAGTCTCAAGTCTGGAACTGGAAGTTTGGAAGTGCTCGATAGAACGATGTGTCATTGTTTTCGAAGGTGGAAGGCAACAATTCTAGGTGGAATTCTCCAACTTAAATTAATGATTTGTTTGTTTTAATTGTTTTTTTTGGAAGTTCCTGTTAGACTCACACTTACATTAAGAAATTTATATTGTTTTTTGGTTGCTCTCCAAT
This sequence comes from Actinidia chinensis, assembly GCA_009663005.1. NCBI lineage: Eukaryota > Viridiplantae > Streptophyta > Magnoliopsida > Ericales > Actinidiaceae > Actinidia > Actinidia chinensis. Next base: position 7,227,601 of record CM018907.1, on the reverse strand, counting down.
TAAATTAACGATTTGTCATTTTTTTAGGTTCCTGTTAAATTAAATGACTGTTCTATATAGAATATGATAAATTAAATTAGTGTTGTTTTGTTTCTTGACATTCTTGTTGGCTATTTTTGTACTCTGTAGACAACACTTTTTTGTTGTATTTTAAATTAGTTTGATCCTTTACGGTGTTATGTTTTTTGAGCATTAGTATGTGTTGTAGATTGAGTAGGGGGAGGATGGATGTGGATGATTGTCATCATGCCTAGAAGTTTTGTCTAGGATTGAGAAAAGAAAAAAAAAAAACAAAGAAGAGATAATTTCTTAATCTCAAGCGGGGCCCTAGACAAGTTTTTTTTGTGGTCAAAAAAAACAATCAGAAAGTTCTAGTTTAGTTGAAGATTGTATAGATTAAAATAAATAGATTGGATGAATAAAAATGAAGAAAATTTTTGATGTGAGGGGCCCAATGAAAAATGGATAATGGGTGCCAAAAATGAAGAGATGAATTTTGAATGTGGACCCTCGAAATATTGATGACCACGTAATGGGACCGAATTGATCCCCCAAAGTTTATTGACTATTGTTGAACAGGGGTCTTATACAGGATTAATGAACATGAGTTTTCCTATCGATAGCTTGTCGGTAGGCGTATTCTCATCTACTCATATCATTAGGTTCGTATATTTAGCGTCGAATGGGGAGAACCAAGATAAGAGATGGCTCGATCACATTAAATGCTTTCAAACAAGTATGTTGTTTTGCTTGTAAATTGATTTTAAAGCAATAGTATATGCAATGCATTGATTGAAGCTAAAGAAATTGTATGCACATGGGAATAGAGTCTACATTTGGTGAAAAACGCATAATTCGGCAGGAAAGAAAATCATTAATGATTAGAGATGAAAAGATAAAGAACACAACTCAAATCAATTGAAGACTCCTTCAGATTTACTTCCTTCGTGTATATAGTAGAATCAAACCCTTCATAATTCATCGCTTGAGATTAGGTATCGAACAATTCCAAAAATTGAATGAAGATTTCAATTTTTTAGTTGATTTGAAGAAGTCAAGTCCGTTCGGCAATGAATTTGATGAAGTGTTTGTGTCAAACCCTTGAAAATCGTTTGTAAATCTAGGGGTTTTCTGATCCTGATGGGCGAGATTATTTGTGAGCTAAAGTCCTTTGCAAGAAACTTCGCCACAAGAACCAAAAAGCCCATTGAAGTGTCTCAACTATTTGAACAACTAATGGATGGCTGTTTGCCAAATGCAGCTCATCGCTTATAGGATTGCTCCTAACCATCACCTACCGGTTCCGTTGCTTCTGGAGAAAGAAGTTTTTCAAAGTAGAAGTTGATAAAAATTAATCTTCGGTCACCATGTCTCAAGAAGAAAATGATGATTAGTCTATGCTATCTATTGAAGCAATACAGAAAATAATCTTGAATACAAGCTTGATTAGTATTTTTGCAGCAATCAAAATGCAAAGAAGAGTGACTTTTATGATGATAGTACTTTCAAAAAAGTTATTGCTCAGTGATATGTAGTATTGACAGTTATGTCTATGACACTTTTAGTTTAAATTCTCTATTTTTGATTTTGTCTTTTTTGTGATTCTAACAGTTTGTAAATTTATAGTTTGCTCTCACTATAATGAGATGATAAAAAAAAAAAAAAATTAATAGTCGCAAGTTCATAATTGGTGAGGACCTCATATTTGAATTTCGATTGAGGCCCCCCCAAATCTTAAGGCCGGCACTGCTTGAGATACACGAGAAGACAACTTCTGCAAATATATGCAAACCTGAGATATCTGCTCTGCATGACTAAAAGTATTTTTGAAAATCTGACGAATGTACATAAAGAAAATTGCAAAAGCCACAATCGCGGATGTTTTAATAAAGAGAAAAGATACACGCATAATTGCTTAAAAAAACCCAGATCACCCCTAGAGTATTTGCCATAACTTCTTCTCACTTCTTCTTTCTGCATATGGTTCAACAACACATCTTTTAGTTTTTTAAAAAAGGCTAGTTTTTAGAACTCCATAAACCCCATGACTCAACTAACAAATTGCACCACCCACGGGAGAAAGTACAAACCATTCAAACCATAAAGTAAATTTATAATTGGGGGGGGGTCTACATTCACCTTTCATTCAATCAAATCCCCAAAGACCATAACTTAGCAATTTAATCCCTATCCTGTGGTCAACAGAATGCAATAACGTGGTTGAGGTTGCAACAGTTGAATTAAAACTAAACATCTTAAAACCACCAAACATAGGATGTTTCTTTTAATCAACCCACAAATTGCCAACAACCCCACATGGAAAACACAGAAAGCACTCAAACCCATCCATTAAATCCGACGATCGTCTAAAGAAGAAGGGATTTTACCAATTTATCTTGGGGTCAACGAATGCAAGACAGTAGTTGGGGATGATATTAACTGCAATTGACTTGAAGTCGCACCTGAGAAATCAATCTCAGCACGCTTTCAGCAGAAAAAACATTTTGGGCACCCATTTCTCCAAATTACCAGCAACACTGCGAGTCTCTGCTCTACAAATATGTGGGGATTCTATTGATTTGATTCAGTGAGATCATTGGCCCGTGGTTCGAGGTTTTGGGTTGAATTGGGGTTTGCCAGGCGGGGGAAGGGTTTTAGAGAGAGAAGGGGATGGAGCGTTGTTGGGTAGGGTGGAGAAGTCTGCAATACATGGACGATGAGTTGAAGCGGCCTTTGGTCCTCGGAGGAAGGAAGAGGAAGTGTTACCGTTACGCATCATGAACCGACACCAAGTGGGTAAGGATGGGTGTGACCCGACCTACGGAGTTCAATTTGCGAGTGAGAGTGGGGCCTAGATTGAAATAATCATGGCTTGATTTCTAAAACACCCCAAACTATTATTATTTGTCACTTTCACTTTCTTATTTAAAAGTAAATTATATTGTCCATTTAACTATTTAATTGTATCATTTATACTCATTTGATGCTTCATATCAAGCTTATACAGTCATTGTGGGAACAAACTTTACCGTTATTAATAAGACTTTATATAGAGCTTTGAATTATTTTTTATAAAAAATAATAATATTTTAGACATAAAGAGATATAATTAAAGTACATGGATAACATGTGATTGATTTTCATCACTATTTCATACAAATTAGTAATAGAAGGGGTATAAGTAATACAATTAAATTATTAAGAGGTTAATATAATTTATTTTTTAAATAATATGGTGAAAGTGACAATACGTGATAATTTGGAGCTTTTTATAAAATTAACCCAATAAACATCGATTCGCTTTGTTTTGTTAGTTAGTTAGTTTTCGGTGTATTTTTCTTTCGATTTTTCGTTTATTTTGTTTTTTTAGAAAATTCCAAAAAACAAAAACAGAGTTTTGAAATCTCATCTTAATATAAATCAATGGATCAGATTCCGTCACCTAATCCAAAGCTTCTACAAATTAGTAAACCTGTGCCGTTGTTAGAATCCTTTTTGAAGTTAATCTCCCAATCCAATCTGTATTAGGATTCAAATCCCATCTTTAAATACATTACTAACCCTAATAGCCATGCATAGCCTTCCTTGGTCATTATTTATTCTTTCATTAAAACACAAAACAGAGAGTTTCTAGGGAAGGAGAATGGAAAAGAAGAAAACCAGGAGTACAAGAAGAAGAGGGAAGAAAGAAGATATTAAAGCAAAAGCAGAAACCAGTTTTATAAATATTCCGGAAGATATAACTTTTGAAATTCTCTTGAAATTTCCTATCAAATCACTGCTTCGATTTTCGTGCGTTTCCAAACGATGGCGTTCTTTGGTATCTTCAATCACCACCCAAAAATCGAAAAATCTAAAATTCTTGTTCAGTCGTACTTGGAATCAGATTTCTTTACTTTTCACTTGATCGATGAGGATGGTGATGTGAAACGTGTTTGCAGCCCATGGAAAAAGAGATCATCTCATAGCTACCTTAAATTATTGGGTTCGTGCAATGGTTTGTTGCTTTTGCTAATTGACTATGAGTTATTCTTATGGAACCCATTAACTGATTTCTTCATGAAAGGGCTATCATGCGATCTTTGGTCGGAAGATGTGTATAATGTTGTTTGTGGTGGACTCTACTATGACCCGTCCACTAATGAGTACAAGGCAATGATGGTGCTTTTTGAAAAAAATCTACATTTTAGAGGCGAGTTCGTCGTTGTTGTTGTAGTTTCAAAAGTCAAAATTGGTTTGATGTGTGACTTTCCATATAGAGTTCTAAGAAGTTTCTACGGTGAATTCCAACTCGTTGTGAATGGTTATCTACACTTATGCATCGCTTGCTACAATCCGTTTCGACAAAATATTACTTCAATCACGACATGTGTAAGTTGAAAAGGTGCCAATGCCGCAACCCAAAGCATCACAATGGAGATTACTGGCTTGGTTGGGTTGCTTTGGATGGATGCCTTTGTATGACTCGATGGGAAAATCCACAAACTAGAGGCAATATTAGTGTTTGGTGATGGAAGGAATATGGTGTGGAAACATCTTGACCTATTTGTTCACCATATCAAATTTAAACCTTAGAGTTTGTGATGCTTGTTGCCATTAGTTATACGAAGAATGGCGAACTCTAATGAAAGTTTGCGGATTGATTTTACTAGTTGGAATAGAAGGGCATTTAATCCCGACTACAAGGTCAATATAAGGGCATTTAATCCCGAACACAATATGCATAGAGAAATTCAATTACAAACCGAGTTAGTATTATCATCTGGATGCAATTTTTAGAGCAAAGTGTGGTTTACACCTCCCGGCTTTACATTTGAGGCAGAAGCTGCCGGAGGCATATGCAAAATTCAGACTTAGAAGACGATGAACGTAATTCATAGGATTTTTTTTCTGAGCACTCTAGTTATTGTTATTTTTATTCGTTTATTTGTAGGATTAGTAAGTTTGAATTAGTGTCTGATTTGGTTTCATATAGATTGTTTTTCAAGGGTGATTTTTGGTTTGGGAGCTGTTGGTTCTGAGTTTTTGGAGGGAATTGGTTCTAAGAGAGAAGGGAATTGAATTGGCCAAACAGTTTGAAAACCATTTTGTTGCTTATTCTTTGGCTTTTCAATTCGGTTTTAGCTTCTCTCACTCACATTGGTTCTTCTATTTGCATAACAATCTTTCCACCTATTTTTTCCTGCTTTGCATTATTCGTTGCTTTGGTATTTGTTCGTTTCTTACCCTTCTTCCTCACTTGCTCCCAAGGGCAAAAATGAACTAATTCTTTACTTTGTTTTTCGCTGCCCTCACAATAGCAAAATTAATCTTTAAATATCTAAGCAGAATCAAATATTACCTGTTAGCTTAACCCGTCCTTGTCTTTCTAAATGAATGAACTTTAGTACGTGCTTTGCTAGTGGCATACACTACTTATATTCTTATACTTTTTCTGGCACCAAACGCCTTAATTTGCATATCCACAAACAATCTAGCGATGAAAGTGACTTAAATGTGGATTATTTCCCACAAAAGATGATCATCTTGATCCTTCGTACTGAGAATAGAAATACATGATGGTTGTAGTATCTCCAATTGCTGGCTACTAATTCACTTCCCAAGGCCATTATTTTACAAGAGATCGTAAAAAATGCACTCGGGCTTGCCCATCTTCATAAGCCAAATTTTAGCTTAATAAATTGCTTGGCATAGGTGTAGGACCTTAATTAGAGTCATTGTGGAGTTTATATCTTTAAAAGATGATCCTCGTAGTCTAATGACTGTGATCGGCTCTGTAAAGGTCGGGCTGTCCAGACCCCGACCAAACCGACCCGACCCTAAAGCCACCTTTCGGCGGGTTAAAGTCGGGTCGGGTGTCGGGTCGGGTTTAAAAACAACTAAACCCGACAAAATCAATCGGGTCGGTGTCGGTGAATAAAATTTAAATCGTGTGACCCCCGACCCGACCCGAATAGCCGTAGGTTATTTTTATTTTTTGATTCTAATTACTTTCGTGTTGTTTATACTTGAGTATTAATAGTATATTTAGTTTTAGACAAGTTCCTTACCAAAAACAAGGATGTTACTCAGGTATCTTGAGTACAATTTTTTTCATTAAAGTTTAGTGATTTTCTCGGTTTGATTTTTTTGTTTGGCCCATATGATAACCCGACCACCCATCGGGGTCCACCCTAACGGCCCGACTCATCGGGTACCCCGATCAATTTCGGGTCGTGTCGGGTGGCATTTTCAAATTGAAAGCTATAAGTCGGTTGACCCGACCCGACTCA
>CM018907.1:7206329-7211329 GCA_009663005.1 Actinidia chinensis | reverse complement strand
CTGTTGCTGTGAAAGGATCCTGATAATCTGATGATCATTCCCTAATAATGAGAAACACTGGGGGTCTAAAATAGTAAATTCCAGTTCAGGATTGAGGACGATTCGACTGGAAAGCTTTGGATATGGAAAAAATATAGTGATAGTTAGGATATTAAGTTTATTACTTGGGTATTGATGTTAATATCCCCGAACCGCGAAAACAAATAACACTTAATTTTAATATATAACTACTATTTTTGCGTAAGTTTAAATTTTGGGAAAATGGAACAACGATAATTTAACACGTTTTGTGGCACGGCGTGCGTGCATGGAACACTGGGACCACGTGGTCACCACGCATGGACTTGTGTGCGCATGCGATTGACATTGGGGTGTGTGTGTGTGGCATGTGAGGCGGAAGTGAAGTTCCATCTCTCATGGCCTAACAAGGCAAACACAAGCTTAAGTCTAAACTTATAAGAGGGAGTTGCTATCATCAGCCCTTCCATCCAATTTCAAACACACACACGAACCCGAAAGCTTTGAAGAAGAAAGAATCAATAAGAACTAAACGAAAGAATACCGATTTTCTGTTACGGTAAAATCAAAATCCCTTGTAATTCGTTATGTAGTTAAGTCTTAGTGGGATTACTTTTGTACATTTAAACCCTCTAAAATACCACCCCGAAAATGTAGCATTTTATATGAATTTTTAATTTCAAGTGCGGGACTACTCGGAGTTTGTTCATCTTTTTCTTAGGACACAATCCGCGTTATTTTATTCATATCTTTTTCATATGAAGTCCCGAATTATTGTTTAAATTGCTTGGAAAGAATACAAAAATATCTAAAACGTGTATTTAGAACATTTTGTAAACTTAAGACTCTAAGTGATTCGAATGACGTTTACCGTGAGATTCGAAAACTGGAAACTTTAAGTGGAACAGAAACTTTTGGAATTTGTTAAAAATAGTTACTTTTGTTAGAAAATTCTAAAATTTTATATGTTGTAAAATTATCATGTCTCATTATTACATATTTATTTCATGAATTTCGGATATGGTTTCAATATGAAAAATAATTTGTAACCGAGGCTACGTCCATAAAACAAGAACAGAAAATTGGAAGTTTTGGCGAATTTTTTAAAATAGTTATTTACTTAAAATTTGTATACCATTTTTACTGTGAATAAATAACTAATAGTCTGTCTATTATGTATTAATTTTAGAGTCAAATTAATTTTTACGAATTTTAATAAAAATTATATTACGAAGTGTTCTTTAAATACAATAATGCTGCAGAAAATATTCGATGATTGAATTTTCAAAATTGAGATTAATCTATTGAATTTTATTTTATCATAGCCACGAGAAAATGAAATCTAATGATCGATTCGAATATTACACGTAGGACCCGAAATTCCAGGCGTGAGCTCAGGACGTTCTACTCTGTTTGTGGGAAGACTTGGATATTTCCGTGTGAGTCTTTTATTTGTTACATAGCACAAATTACTGTTTTTAACGTTCTGAAAGCATGGCTTGTTAATTTAAACTGATATGGTTTATGTTAAATCATCTTTTTTTTGATATACCCGTGAAAATTATTAAAATGATATTTGTGAGATGTTTTTTAAGTCGACACAATGGTTCATACGAGGCCCCGTGCGCTAGGGGGGAATATAGCGTGGTTGATTAATAGGATCATTACCAGATGATTGTGGGATGACTGCATACCAAAGGTTAGGGTCTCTCCCTATGTTCTGGTGGTTTCGTTGAACGGTTAGGTGGTGTTCGCAATTGTCAATCGAATATGGATGTCATTTTGATGTTATAAGTTGCATACCTGAGCCAGGATCCCGTGAGGGATTGATTTTATATTGTATCTTACTGATAGTCAGGGATGGCCTAGGTGACCATGGATTTACAAAAAGTGATTTCATTTTCTATGTTGTTAAATGACTCTTATTTTCATATATTTTTCATGGGTGCATGTATGTTTTATATACCTGACTCAGCTAGCCTATGCTTAGACTTGTCGAACTTAACTCATTTCAGGTGATGAAAATGAGAAGGAGCGACTGAGGCGGGTGACCCTAGTGTAGACCGAGTTTTTGATAAGTCCTGTACGTCTATGTATAGGACTTTTATGTTTTTGAACTCTTATAATTTTGGAACTTGTTTAGTTAAACGGATCGGTATTAGTTAAAGACGGTTGTGCCGGTTTGGTGGCCAAACCGTGTTGGGTTTTTGTATCGAAACCATTTGATAGTTGTAAAAATATATTGACACATCAGCGCTGTTTTATTTGGATCTTCCGCTGTATTTCATTCAAAACAATGTATGTTGAATGATGTTTAGTAAATCGAAATGAATTGGGTTAAAGGCCTTAAGTGGATGGGATTTCACTCTGGCCGTATCACGTGGCAAGCCTGTAGTTGGTGACCCAGTGTATAACGGTCGGGTCGTGACATTGAGTGCATAATAGCTCCACGTGTCATGCTTAGATTCTGTATCTTTCAAACGGCCAGTCCCAAACTCGGAAAAAGGAATGGGGGTTGTGCATTTGGTAGCTTGACAGCCAACACGTACAAAAAATCTCGTCAAATTCCTTATGAGCATGAATCCAAATGTGAAGATGAGTGTAAATGCTAAGGGCATATCCCGACGCTTTGTGGCTGCCTTTGGGTGTTTCGAAAAATGGCTGGAGCACTAGTGTGGTGGAAAAATAGGTCAAGTGTCCCGTGTTTGCCAGTGCCCGCAGGTAAAGAAAAAGGTCCAAGAATGTAGGTTTGATTAACCCAGCATGGGGTCTAGGGATAAGAGGGTAATGCATTATTCATATTATGATTAGTAGTAAATTAGTATAGGGCAATGGTTACATCCACTGAGGGGGTAGGTGAGAAGAGCTGAGAAATGATGATACTGGTATGAAATCTCTATTCCGGAAGTGATAGACACAAACAATCAAGAATATAGTAACTAAACACCTTATGGTTAATGTTCTAACTTCCGTTTCAACATTTATACTGAGAAGGATATTGGATTGAACATTTTGATTGGTGCATCACTAACCAGATGCGTTTGGTTCAACTGCAGAACATGATTACAGGAGCTGCCCAAATGGATGGAGGCATCCTGATGGTATCTGCTCCAGATGGACCCATGCCACAGACGAAGGAACATATTTTCCTGGCTCGCCAGATTGGGAACCCTTTTGTTAGCAGCTTGTAAAGCAATCTAGTTTGTTTTGCATACTCAATTTTTAACCCTGATTCTGATCATTGTTTGTCTGATTCAGGTTGGTGTCCCATCTTTGGTGGCTTCTTATAAACTTGATGCTGTTTATGATTCAGGCTACTTGAACTTGTTGAGACTCGCGTATTATCACAGTACAATCTATTTCACTTCTAAGCACTTGAACTTTTTTGATTTTACTATTTCTACAACTTGTTCATTTGAAATTGACATTCGTTCGGTGTATGATTGCTAGCCTAGCTTAGGGTATTATCAAGTCTCTTATGTTATTGTTCCTGTCATGTCTCCGCTGACCTCTAACCAGATCAAATGTATTGTAGAGCTGCCTCACTTTTACAGATTTCCTGAGATGAAATCCCAATTGTTCGGGGTTTCGGCTTTGTCAGTCCTACAGTGGACAAATGATGCACTTGGCATAAAGTTTATTAAACTGATGTGATGCTGTGATGAATCATAACTGATCCTGTATGCCAGCTTTGATAAGCCTTTCTTTAATGCCAATTGAAGATGGTTTTTCGATTCAGGTAAGTTCGCATAGGCATTTTAATTTCACACTTCACGTAAACTTTGATTATATGTGACATAAACCCGACTGTTACTATTTTATCAAAGCCATTTCAATTGCCAAATTGTTTGGGTCAACTCACTGTAGTTTTTTTGAGTTAACTAATAAGTCCTTTCTATTGATTCATACGATTGATTGACTCCAATTTCCTAGAACAATGATTTCAACAAATAATTAAGTTATATCTAACAATTATGAATTATGTTACATCATATGATAAATTAAAATGAAAAAAACAAGATGCAAGTGCTTAACACCTTCATTTTCCTAATGTGACAACTTTAACTTCATGTCATGGTAAAAGCTCGTTTTCAGGTCACCAGAATAAATAGTGGTGTAAGATCTAATTTCAAGAATTGACGGAGTGGAGAATTGAGAATGGTATTGGAGTTCAAATTCTTACAAGAGCATCGCAACTTAAAAAACAATACTACAGAGCACTTTTTTTTAGCCTTAAGCATGACTTGTCTTGCAGCTATATTGTCACCTTATTCAAGTAAAAAATTCTATACATATTTTTTGTTCATATATAATAATGCCTATAGATTGGCATAGTAGTAGTATGTCCATGGAAGAATTTGCTCTGCTTTAAATAAGCTTCCTGTTTGTAAACGATGGGATTAATTGGGCCAAATACTGAATTATGAAGAAAATATTTTTATTCGCATAGCACCACCCTTTAACCAATCACGAGGAGGAGGATATTCACCAAACACGTGATTATGCCTATGTTAGGGGATGTTTCAGAAGTTCACTACTGTGGGAATCAAACACCCACCCTGTATTTTAAATAAAATTCACGTAGAACGTGCAACCATGAAACGGTGAAACCCCTCATGTATAGGGATGGCAATTTCCCCCAGAAAGCTGGATCTCCACCCCGCCCCTAATAGGTCGGGTTTGGGATATGAATAAATGGATTCAGGGCTGGTTATGGGGGAGAAATTGTAACCCGGATCGGGTTCGGGTTTAGCTCACTAAACCCCGAATCCGCCTCGATTATATGTAAATAAACAAAATTATCCCTATTTTTTTTAATTATACCATAATATCCGTGATATATAGTATAATTAAAAAAAGGGAAAGTCCACTTTCCTCCTGTGATTTGGACCCAAAAACACATAACCCCCACCACAGCCCACATTAGTTTAAATCGAACAGATGACCCCCTGTGGTTTGAACTTTTGACACATACCCCTGTG
>CM018907.1:7151329-7153829 GCA_009663005.1 Actinidia chinensis | reverse complement strand
TTTGTTTTAAAATCATATTGACTATGTGACTGACTTTTTATTGTACAAACACTATGGGGTTAAAATTATGTAAATAATTTTATACTAATTTGTTAAAATGCTAACACCTCAAATAATTTTATACTAATTTGTTAAAATGCTAACACCTCAAATAATTTTATACTAATTTGATACCTATTTTAGTCAACTTTTGTCTGTTTTAGGTATTTTAGCAAACGGTGTAGCTAGTGGCGACGCTACTCATGCACGGTGTGAAAAAAATATATTTTTTTATAACTAAATTCTAAATTTAGGCAAAGATTCTTTAACGTGACCCCACTAAAAAATGGATTTGGAATATGAAACTGAAAAAAGAAAAGTGAGGAATGTGCTTGGGTTTACATTATGATGACTGTGGGTTCTTGTGAGAGGGATGATAGACGGGAAATCAAGAATAAACACTTACGGTAGAATCGCGACGGGAGCAAGTGCATATACCAGTCGGCAGTTTGGCAATATCTTAGCTGCAGCACAGAAATAATGAGACAGACCGCCAGAGTTGTTTCTTGAAAACGGCTCTCCGACGATCACGTTAGATGACCAGAGTGAATGTGTGTAAAGAAAGCAAGTGTGTATATGTTTTTCTAGCACGAAATCACGTACCTTTGTGAGAACAACAATTCTTCTCTTATAGTCCAGCTCGATGCGTGCCTTGACATGCTAGCTATCTTGTCACCCGACAGACTGCAGCTCGACATGCACTCATGCGCGCCGTCCTCTATGTCAGTGAGTAGGTAACTGACCCAGCCATGCCCCTACGGCCTGGCCAGTAGCTCATCATCATTCGACTGACGTCTTCACTCGGATATAGGGGCCGTCAAGAAGGATTTTGACGTGTAAGACACCTTCTGCCCCCTGGCATCCCTTAGTAATCCCACCTGCCGTCGTCCTTTGTCCAAGCTTTAGCGTGGTTAATACTCTGAGTCTGCTAGGTAGTGCCAGCTCGGCAGTAGCAATATCTCTGGCTCTGACGGTGACGTTTGTGGTAGCATTTACACCGAGCTCCGGCGCGGAGATCCTCCGAGCTTGCTTTACAGCGAAAGCTCGGCGGAGGTCTCTACCCTAGCATGGCCGCATGACCAGTTTATGTCCTTGTATATTTTGTCCCCTTACAATTGACCCCTTAGTTTGCATGAGCTGAGTTGATGCTCGCCGAGGTCATGTGAGTTGGACGTGCTCATTCTTGATTGTCGTCTGTGGTGGTTAAAGGTGCGTGAACTCTCCACTAGGCCTCTTCGTGTTCCCAAACGCAGACTTCACATGCGCCACTTTGGGCGACAGACTTTCTGCCTTCCGTCACAATCCCGATTAGTTCATCCCCATTGATTGGTCCCTGGTCCCCCGTCATAATGGCGGACTCCTTATATCCCATTCACACGTAACCCTTCTGCCTCTACATAAACGCGAGGCTTGGGGAGGTTTGCTTAGAGTGAAAATGAAGCTTTTCTTTGATTGCTATTTTCATCTTATCACTGGTAACTCTTCTTCGGCCATCATATGGGCACTTCACTTTGGTTGTAGAGAGCTCATTCCCTCAAGTTGGGTGGGCGGTTACAATCCAAAGGGGAAGTTGCTCAAACTCCATGCGAACGCGTTTCTTCAACGGGCTCTGGTTTTGGGAATTTCTCTTGTAGCTGATGGACAATCTGTGTTGAGTAGCGAGCACTCTCTCGTATCTAATGACCGCTTGGCTTAGAGCCACGAGTGCTTCCTTGTAGCTGATGGACAATCTGCTGCAAGTAGCGAGCGGTTCGTACATTCGCCATTGTTTGTTTGTGATTTCGGAGGTTTAAGCCTTCTAGAACATATTGCCGCATTTGGAGTCAGATCCCACATGGACTCTAGGTGGCTTTATCCTCAGACATTCATGTCCATTCTTTGGACGACTCCTCACGTAGTCTTCCAGCCTAGCCTGGTCTTGGTTGGAAATGTTGTAGCTCAGTTACGTGGACTTGTTACCAGTCAAGTAAGATCCAACATGAAGTTTGGACAACTTTCCATGTAGATCCTCCGGCGGGGCTTGGTCTCTGTTAGGAGTGTTGCACCTCGGTTTCCTTCATAGAATAGGTTTTGTACTTAGTTTTGTAAATCGGGTAGCCTATTGTCCGAGAGAATCTTTGTCATGAATGGATTCTATTTTTGTAATCGAATCGTCTTGTATTTGAACAATTTTCTATAATGAATGAATCCTTTTGCTTGAACTTTGTTTGCAATTTGTTTTGTGTCGTTGACCTTTCCTCTATGTATGCCCCCAAGTATACTTAGGTGGGATTTCCACGCTGAGCTCGTTTCAAATGAGGTCGGCAAAATGCCCCATGAAAAATCCTACTCAAGTCTTGAAGTCCAGTTTTCGACTGAGTTTTTGTAAGATAACGCAATGAATTGTCGCGGGGCAAGGTTCGGAGCTCCCTTGAGCTCGGCTAACTCTCCCTTTGATTTGAATTTTTACACTGTGTGGCAA
>CM018907.1:6478829-6481329 GCA_009663005.1 Actinidia chinensis | reverse complement strand
TTGTTGAAGCTTATATGTGCAAAACATTTTACTTCCATGTCATTTGCTTTTCCCGCTTTTATCTTACATGCATATTGTGATCCACAACATGGATAATCACTTTTTAAAAAAAATCAATGTATTAATATTATAGAATTAGGCCTTGTTTGGACAAGCTAAAAAATCTAAGTTTTTCGATTTATGGAATAAATAGGTAATGCGAGACAAAAAAAAACTAATTTTATTGTTTTGGTGGCTAAAAAATCATATAATTTTTTTGGTCAACAATTTCTTGACTGCGATTTGAAAACATATACCCCAAACGGCTACAAAAAAAACAGTTTAAAAAATCATTTGCCCAGATATAAATGCAACCCAAACAGCCTGAAAAACTAAGATATTTTAGCCAAATTAAAAATATAAACTCAGCCTTACATTAAATTGGAAATTCAAATATTTAAGAGTGTTAACACAAGTGTTCAACAATCACAACACCTCAATTTTTAAAAACAGTGGAGACAACGACAACCACCTAAGTACTTTCCAACAGAATGCTACTGAAACCACATTAGTATTCACCATACCCACCAGTACCTTTTTTAAGGGGGAAAAAAAAAAAATCAAAGCTTGCCCCAAGTATCACCAGAAGCCTGTGCCCGAGCCTGGGCATTCCAGGAGCCTGACACATGGTCCGGGCCGGGCAGTCCGAATTTACAGCCCCTAGTTGTATGTAACACCAAACTACAAAAACACAGTCAAGACAAGACCACTTCAGCGCCTCCTGTGTCCTATCTAACCAGGAGCACTCGTTGCAGGACTCACAAATAATGCTTTCCAAACTGCTTTAGCAACTGTAACAGCCACGACGACACCATGCAACATCATATTTAAGTTCATCAATAAGTTGTCAGACATAAATAAGAAAGATTTTTTTTTTTTTTGAGGGGTGGGGTGGAGTGGGGTGGGGGGATTGAGATATTCAGTTTTCAATCACACCAAAACACAGATTACATACAACCTAAACAAAACGAAGTCATACCTGAATGTTTCTTCTTGTTTCCTATTTTGGAGACGAACACAAGTCACTGTCATATAATTGCAGTGGCTAGCAGAAACAAAGAACGTAAGCAGGATACATAATTGCAAACTGATCAAAACATCTAATTGCCATTTCTTGATATCTAAGTTACATGCGCAGTACATGTGTTATAAACTTTCAGTTTTCCTTTTTAAATTAATTTTCTGTACAAGTGATAGAAGTGTACCAGAATTTCTCATCCATGACTTTAGCCATTATCACTAATGGTATAGAACAATTTCAGATTTTCCATTTAGATGCAAGTTACGACAACTCATTTGAGAGTTTGCCTGATTTCAACAATTAAGCGGGGGAACATACGGAAAAATGAAGATATGTTATCAAGAAGAGTGTTGAATTAGAAGAAAGGTTAAGAGGGATATGGGAATGTGCACCTGGTCACCCATAGAACTCAGTCGTGAGAATAATCTGACCACACCAAGCAGTCACGCTTGCGTTTAGTCGTGCCTCTCCGACAGCCACTGGCTTTGATTGGGGGTAGGAGTGTATTAGGGTTGCAATTTAGTTACCTCTGCAACTGCTGCATGCCTTCAAATAGGTGTACACTGGTGCCGCTTGGAAATAAAGAAAATACAAGAGTGAATTTTAACAGAGGCATTATATATCCGTGTAAGATTACCATAATGTTAAACTAATGCTGCAAGAGAATTCTGAAATTAAAAAGTATTCAGCGCACAATTTTTGTACCGAAAAATGCCAATTCTGTTATTCCAATGCATTGACAGCCACACAATCATCTATTGAACTTTGTGGTTTCCAGATTCCAACCCTATTTTACTGCTGTCAGTACATTGGAACAGAGGGCGTGAATATTTTTGGGTAGTAGGGACATGGATATTTAGTTAAGAGTAACTCTAACTGCCGCCTCCTATCTCAACTTATTGCTGCATTATGATAGGTTTTCTCATAATTTCCTACCTTTAATGGAATCAGAGGTAAATATCTCATGGTTATCGAATAGTCGTTCCTTCACACCTACAAAACAGTACACATTCTAAGGAATTTTTAACACATTTTGGTCACCCGGTCGGAGGTTATGTACAAATATCGCGAGTAATATGGCAAATTGGATGATCAAGAAAGTCCAACGACACAAATTCATAAGCATACTAACAAGCTCAACAACCACAAAGTACAATTCAAGAAAGAAATCCAAACCTAACCACCGGAAAGTACAACTCCAATTTAATATATTTGCATGAACATCAAGTGTGATGTAATAATGCATTAAGATTTATTCTAGATATATAGAGCACTAATAATGTGGAAGTACCCGATCCCTGATTTTCAGGGATACAGGCACAGCTGCTACAATTCTGATTTTATTATTAGTTGACTACGTTAATATAGGAATAAAGAGATTCTGGAAAATTCCTGATATCTCTATTTTGTTTTTTCTTATATTTGTATTTCGCTAGGTTC
>CM018907.1:6381329-6386329 GCA_009663005.1 Actinidia chinensis | reverse complement strand
TCAGCTCGTATGAGCTGTGTATTAATGCGAATAATGTTGTACCTTTCCAGTAAACTCTGTCATCATGATGCTTGCACCGCGCCACTGACTCTTGTTGAACGTAACCACTTCATCGTCAGCCTGTTCCTTTACGCAACATAATTTTGCAATGTTTTTTACAGGTTAATATCCCATCAGCCAATAAATTACACAAGGTCAAAAGAATTCAGCTTTGCAGAGAAACACATCTATCTAGTGACAGTGGGCATTTGTGAGTCTTTAGACAATCTAAGCAAGGATTTCTTGCAAACTGAAAAGATCATTCCTGTGACACCTAACATTCTTCTGTTACATTGCCGCTAGTAAATTGGCAGAAATCCTTCTGTTATTTGACGTTTGCTTTTTTTTTTTCTTGCAAAAAAAAATAGTGTTTAGAAGTATAACAAATTGCTGACCTTCGGTAATTGGTGTTGCAGATCCTTATCACTGGATTTTTCTAAGAAGGGGGCATACCTACAACATCCAATATATATTATGGTCTTGCAGAAATCGTCCAATATAAGATGGCAGTTGCAGTCCAAATTCAACACAAGTTTCAGACTTGGAAAATCCGTATATAATTTCTCAATATGCAATGTCAAGCGTCAAAATTCAAGTAAGTCTTCTCCAGACTACTATTGCATGCGGAATTAGATACTTTTGTCTAGAAAACCTTAGCTTCGTAATATGGTGAATGGAGTAGTTGCCAAAGAAGAAACTAGAAATGGGAATCGATAAGGGAATCCAAAGTAGGTAACGCAGATGAAAAATAAAAAGCAAAATATATATTTTACTGTAACATATGATAACTTCAAGTGGTCCACTAACATATTGAATGAAGAGCAAAATATATATTTCACATATTAGTTTAACATCTTAAGTGTCGTTTCATAAAACTGAATGCTGAAAAATAAAAAATAAGTATTGAAAACTAAATGATGAATGTTTTAAGTTAAAAGGTTGTTTGATAAAAATATAAGTACTGAATTAAAACTGATTGATATATTTAACAAAATCTATTATTTTTAATTTTCTCTTTCAATTTATAAAAGTTATGGTGGCTTGACGGTGGTTTGGTGGTCGTGATGTGGCGACGGTTATAGCAACGCTAATATAATTATTTTGGTGGTTCTTGTAGTAACAAAGCGATAGTGATTATTGTGGTGTTTGAGGGGATGATATGGTGGAGGTATGGAAGTTGAGGGGTGGTAGAATGGGTAATAGAGTTGGAGGAGGAGGGCAACATCGGCGGTTGTGGTATTGGTGGTAGAGGGATGGAGATGGATGGTGGTTGTATTAGGGGAGGGGGGTGGGTATTGTGATGGAGTGGTGGTTGAAAGGAGGAGGCAAAGGGCGGTGGCGGTAGTAGTGGTTATGGTATTGGTTAGTGGAGGGATGGTGGCGGTGGTGGTGGCGGCGGGGGGTGCAATGGTGACAACGGTAGTAGTGATGGTGTTTGAATGGTGGTAGCAGTGATGATCGTGGACTGGTAGTGGAAGGATGGTAGTAGCGGTGATGGTCGTGGTATTGGTAGTAGAGGAATAGTAGTGGTGGTGGTGGTTATGAGGTGGAGGTAGATAGGTGGTGATAGTATGAAGGAGGTGGCCGCAATGGTGGAATGGTAGTAGAGTGGATCATGGTTGCAATGGTACAATGTTGGTGGAGGTAGAGGTGGAGGGTGGTGGCAGTTCACAGCGGAGATGGTAGAGGGGTGATGGTGCTAATAGTAATCGTAGCGATGGTGACAACTATAGAATATAGGTGGTGGGGTGTGTGGTCAGTGCTGACCATGAGGGTTTGGGGCCCTAGATGAATCATAATTCAAATAATTTTTGTAAATTTATCTAAACAAAAACTTTAAAAGAATTTTATTATAAGAAATTAAAGATAACATAATATTTTTTTATGCATTTAGAGAAAAAAAGAAATGTATCGATTGTCTTATATTCTACTCTATTAAGTATATCAAATAGATATATTTCAAGAATTTATAGTTTCGATAGAAAATTAAAAAAATTAAGATATTTGTTTGTATATAATGGTTAAACTTTAGTGTTTTGCTTATAATTTTTTAACAATATTATTTTGTGTAAAATACATGCCACTAGCTTTGCTCTATTACGCATATTATATGGATATGTATTGAGGTTTTGTATTAATAATATAGTTTAAATTTTTTATTGTATTTCTCAACAAAAAAAAAGAAGAAAAGTTTTTAGTATTAAAAGAGAAATTAAAAAGCCTGAGTTTAATTTGTAAGTAACTAGAATTTAAGATTTTCTCTTGTAATTTAGCCCCCCAAATTGTTAAATAATCCAAGGAAGCAAGTATAAGAGTTGAAAACAGAGTAAAACATGGGAAATTAATAAACGATGACTGCTAAGCTACATTAACCTTTCTTTCAACTTATAAAGTTTTTAAATATATACTATTATTCATATTTTTTTGGGCTCTGTTTTTTGGCAAAGACTTGGGGCTGAGGCAGGGGCTTTACTCGCCTTGCCTCAGGGTTGGCCCTGAATGCTGTGATGGAGGAGGTGGTGTGGTGTTGGCGTGTATTTGTACATGTTAATGTTTATGAACACACATTTTCAAATTAATTCAGAATTAAGTAGCTATTTTGCTATAAAAATATTTTTAAATTTTTAACATACATTTTCAATCGTCCCACTAAACCACAAGCCAAACTCACACCCACACAAATCGAATTCTAAAAAAAACTATGATCAAACAGGAAATTAAACTCATCTTTCATTTTTTACAATCGAAGGAAAATATTATTATAAATTTATAAATTGATGCATATTTATTCAATTTCCAAATAGTAGTAATTTTTCATAATCTCCTCATTTCATTTTTTTTCCTTTTGATTTATTTATGTTTGTATTATTATTATTATTAATTATTTTTTTTACGAATGTCGCGTTGTATTTCCTGAACTTAATTGGAAGCAAAATTACCCAAATACCAAACCATCAGATACCATAATTAAATTATATCTGTTATAGTAACCGCCTACAAATCATTAGTTTCATTTTAAAAAGTTAAAATTCCTTGACCTGCAAAACACTCTCTCTCTCTCTGATTCTGGGGATGGCGGAGATTCAATGCTACCAGCTTCGCCTTCCATCGATTATCTCCAACCGCCGGCATCAACTTCTCTCTCTGTTTCGAAGTCACTTATAATCTCGCTTTTCGACGACTTTCTTTCTCATTTGGTTTTGGGTACGTGTTCTCTCTCTTCTCTCTTTCGTCTTCTTCATCATCAAAATAAAATTCTGACCTAATGTGGTGTTGATTGAAGAGAAGAAGAAGAACTGAAAGAGACTCTTACTCTAGAAATTTTAATTGGGCTCTGAAGATTTGGGGGCGTTCAATTGGGCGTTGATTAATTCACAATTACTCAATTGAAATTTCAATTGTGTTCATTCAGTGAATGACAAATAATCCAAGTGAAGAAGCAATGTACTATGCCACAAACCCACAGGCCCAGAGAAATCTTGTTAGATTGGGTAAAATTGAAAACTCTCTTCTCTTTCTTTTTAAATTAGTTGTAATCTTTAAAATTGTTAGTCCTTTTCTTTTTCTTTGCAATTCACCCATATTTTTTATACTTTTAATTCCGAATGATTTTGCCTTTTTCTTGAGAAATTTAATGGTTTCGTCACTTAATTTCGTTTTTTCTATTGCTTAATTTGACTTGTATCTGATCTTTAATAGGGTCCCTTAGACTTTAACCTTTTCGATCCATGTCATCTGCTACAAGCCAACAAATCTGCTTTCATTGCAGTAAGTATACATAGCTTTGTTTTTAATTGAGACTGAAGACAGGATGGACAGAGCCCTTGAACATTCAATTGGGTATGAAAAGAACCCATAAATTTTTATTTTCAGTTGGGTATGAAAAGAAGCTTGAATATTCAATTGGGTTCCTGGAAAGAGAGAAATCAATAAACATGAAGGTCGCCCTCGAAATAAGATTCTTGATAGAAAGAGGAGACATATGGCCTGTTTGTTGCCTATGATAGATTCTATCTCTCTCTGTGAACTGCCTAGATGTTGTTGACAACTCACAATTGTGCTCTGCTCTTAATGTCATTAACTGTGGTTATGTATTGGACAAATTGGCAAAGCTTCAGTATATGGTGCCAATTTAGAAGTTCATATACCTCTCCCCCCTCCTCCTTTCTAGAAGAAAGCCCAAGGTCTTTACAACTCAAAACCTTGCTATGTCAGTAGTGGTCACTTCAGTAATTGATTGTGTAACAAAAAGAAAGCGTAGTGACATTAAGTTATTCTATTTCCTCTGCATAATGAACCTAAACTTTTTAGTTACCTTTCTTGAAACATTTTTTGGTTAGAAAATTGAAAAGAAATTCTTATAGGGTAGAATGTTTTGCATCTTGAGCTTTGGTATCATCATCGTTTTGAGAAACTGTTTTAAGAGGCTTTCTGTTTATTGAAAAGACAGCACAAGAAGTGACCGCTAATTTCAAATATCTGTACTTTGGGCGGCGGAGCTGGTGACAGGAAATTATACAAGGGAAGTGCAATTTTGGAAGTTTTAGCAGGGGGCATGTCTAATCTATCATCGCACTCTGTTGATGCAACATCTCATTGGTATGACTTATGAATTCATATTATGTAGTGTGGCCGAATTGCATCTTTTTGTGGCTTAAATCCTGAGGCATTATAGCTGCCCACATGCTTAGACTTGAGATTGAGGTTTAACGTGTATTGCTCCGTAACTTGTTTTATTATTGATTTGGTTTTCAAACTAGTTTACTGTCACTGCATCTAGCTTTTACCAGAAAGCCAACTATTATGATTACAGTCTCAATGCATTTTAACTCAGCTCGTATGAGCTGTGCATTAATGCAAATAATGGTGTACCTTTCCAATAAATTCTGTCACTATGATACTTGACTCTTGTTGAACTTAATCATTTCATCGTCGCCTTTTCCTTTGCGTAGCATAATTTT
>CM018907.1:6368829-6371329 GCA_009663005.1 Actinidia chinensis | reverse complement strand
CCTTATGGCTATTCAGTTGGTTTTGGATTAATAATATTGATAGGGAGAGATTTTTTTTTTCCTATATTGCTTTGGGATTGCCCTCGTTAGTCCGTTCCTCGGAAGAAGTAGCGTCGGAACTGTCTCTCCAAACTTGATGCTTGCACTTCAAACCCACTATTATTATCAAGAGAATGAGTGCCTTACGTAAGCCTGCAGCCTCTGGTACATCCAGGAATAGTTGTGTGGTAGGAACGCGCTACGCATGTGCTTCTTCAACTTTTCCCACAATCTGATCTTCTCTGCTTGGATCTAGTCAACTTGACCTCCTGCAGCCACGCATTGGCTCAACCCTGGAATCTGGTAGCTAGAAAAGAAACCCGTTTGTTTTTAGGAAACTCTTTGGACTCCATTATATCCTCCACAATAATGATTGAGTTCACAAATTTCTTTGGCGTAACCCCTCCACGTAATTTTGGATTTATGTCTTCATCCCAGAGTCCCCCACCCCCACCCACCCACCCACCAAGATGATAATCAACAAAAGGGTTTGCAACGAAATCGTCTTTCTAAACCCCCTCGTCCATCGGGCAGCGATTTAGTTGACGGTGGCAAGGGCGGTGTCCGACCTCTACAGGGCCCCAAGGAGCTCTTGAACTACGTCAAAATGCTAATAATGCTGATCAAGGTATTGAAACCTAAGGTCCATTCAGGCTTCTTGTGTAGTGTCATCTTGCGCTTACAACTCCTTGACAATGGCATAGTTTCCACCCCTTCCTCGTCCCGCGGCTCCTCCACGTGACATATTCAATATTGGAACATGGGATGTGATACCAACTGATGCAGAGTGTACATTGAGTCCTTGAGCAATTCCGGTGCTACTTACTCTGAAGGATGGAACTAACCATGACAATCCCAAAGCAATGCAGGAAAAAAGAGAACTCTCTCTCTTTCTCTCAATATTATTAATACAAAATCAACTAATAGCCCTAACGCTTACATGTGTTTAAATACGCCCCCAAACCTTAATTCTACTAGAAAATAATAAGAAAGGGAAACTTCTTGTTAATCAAGCATCATGAAATTAAAAAAATTACCCAAAGCGAAAAATTCTGAAATATTTGAGTTAAACTCAAATATGGAAACTAGAAAGAAAAATAAAATTTCTCCAAAAAAACCCATGCAAATCAGAATCCAATCAAGGAAGGTATTAACAAGTCAATCATTTTCAAAAACTATAAATTTTCCCTTTTGAACCCCTAAATGAAGGAATCTTTCCAAAATCCATCGTTACTCACAGCGAATCGGTGAGTATTGATCCTTAGGCCATTTCCCATCAAATATGGACGGACCCGACCCAAAAAACCCAACGCTCAAAAGTCCGCCTAATTACCGTTTTGCCATTAAATGGTCAAACCCTTCCATGTACATGTATCCAATGAGCTTTGCATTATCTTTCCTATATTGCTTTCGGATTGTCCACCATATAGCTTTCCCGCATCGTAAAGTATCTACACTATTTATAACAAAATAACACCAAAATGTTAAATCCGAAAAGAAAGTGAAAACACACGAACATAGGTTTCCTTGCCATAAAAATTCAAAATCAACTCAAAAAGTAAATCACAAAAAATGGAACGTTAGGAAGTGTATAACGACTCAAAATCGATCAAGATGCATCAAAACCGGTCATCACCTCACACCAAATGCTAGAGGGGTGAGTTGACTACTCTGGCCGCTAATTACAAACAAAGAGATACCCAAGTCAAGAAATCAGTGTTTGACGATCGCTTGAGGTTTCCATCCAAAATTCCACTAACCGAGCAAAAATCATTACGAATTTGCACATTGGAGTGATCTTCAAAGATATATTAATCAACTCAAGCCAAAAGTGCAAAATCAAGTAAAATTTTTTCTCAACTTTCCACCTTTGCGAAATCTCCAATTACTATGTTAAAATAAACTAAAGACTAACAAATCCCTTATCAAACAAGTGTTTCAAGAAAATCTAGCCAAAACCAAAAGAGCCAATCAAACACTAGAGATAAATCAGTCCAATCCAAATGAATTGAAGAAGTAACAAGCTCTCAATAAGTTCAAACAAATGAAAGAGCCAAACTCACTCCGAAAGAATCAAATAGGCTTTATAGGTAATGAACCAAACAATGCTAAACAAACAATCTCTACCAATCACATTTCAAACCAAAACAAAAGAGCCAAATTTTCAAAAAAATCGATAAATCCAACTTCTGAACTCCAAATCCAAACTTCAAATTCAAATTCCAATACAAGCGGTAGCCAAAGACGCAAAATCAATCAAAAGCATCTTCGAAGGCTACAAGAAATTGTGGTCAAAGGAGCAAGGTGCTCAAACTACACTCCAAGTATTATTTCCAATCAGTGTTTGAACTTTATCTTTATCACTAAACCCTAATACAAGTTCTCTCGAAATTTTATTTATCAAAAACTACCAATCAAATACGAAACAAGTCCTTGAAGAAAATCAAGCCAAAACCAAATG
>CM018907.1:6348829-6351329 GCA_009663005.1 Actinidia chinensis | reverse complement strand
CAAAAATTGTGAGGAAATAAAGTCTCTAACCAAACCTCTTGTTTCTCTAAAAGAATTGGTAAAATTTAATAAGAAATTGTGAAAAATAAAATCCATTATCATATAAAGCAAGAAAAAAAAAACATCTCCAAACATGATCTTATCATTATTCTCTTTCTTTTCCACCTACAGAACAGAACACCATTTTTTTCCTGAATCCATTCACCATCACCCCACCATCGAATGGGTACAAGTACAACAGTAATAGACAATATTACTTTCTAATACGAAATTGCATTTTGCCAAACACATAGACACACTATTGGGTTAACACTAATAGAGACAGAAAAAAATTTCATCATCCCTCAGCCTCAACCTTCCACTCAGGGGTGATAGCAGCAATAGACTAACAGACTAATCGGGCTAAGCTCCCTCACTTTTAAAAAATTACAAAATTTATTTTAGATTTTTAAATTTTTTATACTTTAGTCCCATAAAATATATTAATTATACTTTAACCCTCTTTACCTAAAATCTTGGACCCGCCGGAAGTTCCACTCAATATTTGTTCCACGACACTTATACCGTGTTTAGATTAAAGATTTAGTAGGAAAAAAAAATTATAGGATCCAATTGTCTCCTACTATTATATCCGGTAACTTTTCTCCTTCATTTTTATTTTTCTCACTAAATTTTAAATACAAACACAGCCTTGCCAAAATCAGCGGAAGATAGGCTGTGGAATATCCGGCCGTGTGGGATGCGGCGGCCCCACCTCTTGCGGCTTGGGCAGTATGATCTCCGGCACATGAGGTGGTAATATTATTTACCTTTGAATTTTTATTTATTTGTGACTTTTCACTAGATATTTAATTTAATGAAACTTGCGATTCCCTCACTTGTTGAGGTGAACCCATAACCCTCTGAATGTCTTGAATATCCTGTGGTGCAATTTGTCCTTGATTTTGCTGAATGACAGAGTTGTCAACTTATAGTTTTTGCATAAAATATGATAAGGCAATTGAATTTGATATCAGATATTGTCAGACGTTTATAAAATATTATAGTTTTTGAAAAGTTTTTTTAAATTATCTTCATATTATGTTTGAGGTTCCGATAAGAAATGGGACAAATAGAATATAATTATACAATTCAATCCGTTCATGTCATCGTGTAAGAGATGATTGTAAAAAAATTATATCATATCCAATGTTTGAGATGAATCCTTTTAGTTTAAAAAGTTTTCACCTATATCTAATCTAATACACTGTATTGAGTAACATATTTAACAATATATAAATAATAAATTTACTATATTACATTTAATCATATCCAATGTTGTATATTATTAAGGTCATGTAAATAAATTATTATCCTTATTTGGTCTTTAAGTTTTTTTATATCACGTTCTATATGGTATAAATAAATATATATACAGTATTCATTGTATAAAACTGATGTAGTCAATTTTTACATTATTCACAGGATAACGGTACAAAAAAAAAAAAAAAAGATAAGGCTAGGCCCATACGTAATTATATCTAATTCAGTCTCTCCTTATTAAAACTCTAAACATGAAAGAATCCTCCTCGAATTTAAAACTATATCGTTTTAGAATGTAAATCTTGACTTCAAATTAAAGATTCCAAATTACGTTGTTTTGAATATAAAATTTGAATTTTGTTTAGTGCCTCAAACCTATGTTATAATTTTTTTTATGGAGTAATATCTAATTTATTATTCACGATACTATTGTCTGTAAGTTGAGGCATATTCGTTATTCAAGATTTCAAAAAAATCCCATATAATATATGCTCAATTGACCTTTTTTAGTTTTTTTTTAATTCTTTCACTTTCAAGACGAGATAGTTTTGAACGACTTAAATAAAATTTATTTTTAAAACGACATAGCTTTGGGGCCTAAATGGAATTCAAGTTTTACACTTTTAAAAACTGCTACATTTACATTCAAAACGATGTAGTTTTTTAATTCAAAGAGGGTTTTTTCAAGAAAAGGATCCCAACCCCTCTAAACATACCTTGCATGTTGTTATTTTTGAAAACAATTCTGAAAAATGTAAACTGAATTCCGAAGACTGAAGCCTTAAAAGCTGCTAGTGTGCATTGCCGTTTCATAAGAAAGCAAAAATAGCTAATTATTTTTGTTTAACACCAAATATTGAGAAACTGTTGGAAAACAACTTAGGAAATGTTTGGCCCAATTTTTTTTTAAAAAAAAGTTTTTTAACTTTTTTCCTTTTCGAGTTTATTCGTTTTTAAAATTTTTGGAATCTTCACTCTAAGGTCTACTGGAGACTAATCTTCTAACACATTTAATCCATATTACAAAAATCTAAAGTTAAATTTTTTTTTTATCATACCGAACAAAAATAATTTCATAATCTCTACATCCCTTCTTATTTCTCACTACACTCCCACCATCTCTACTCTCTCCGGCAACTACCATTAGCGGCTTGAGGCCACTTCGGGCATGTGTCCTACGATTTTTTCGGTGAACGAC
>CM018907.1:6341329-6343829 GCA_009663005.1 Actinidia chinensis | reverse complement strand
AATGTGACCCAACATTGCAGCTAAGGTAGTAATCTAACAAACAACTGTATAAACTTCGTGTATCGTCTTGACATGCAAAAAATGTGGCCTGGCCCAATATTGAAGCTAAGGAAGAAATATAACAAATAGTTAAATGGATTCCATGTGTACCGTTACAATGGTAACATATTTTCTCATACATCCGTCAAATAAATGTAGAATACATAAATAGCAAACGACTCGGTTACTTTTCCAGTTTAAACGAAAATCGTAAAAAGTCTGTCGTTTAAGTGAAACCATCTGCTGCTTATAAATGAGTATTAGGCCTGTATGGTTTTCAGTTTTTATACCACTTCCATTCATTTCGACTTATAAACTTAAGAAGCAAATTATATCCAACTCCATTAATGCTTCAAACCTAGCATTCACAATTTACCAGTGCTACATAAACCCAGAATATACATAAAACAAGTGTAAAAACATATAGTTGGGCCCTAAAACACCGAGACCCCCTCCACCTTGCGAAACAAATTACCCAGAATATACATAAAACAAGCGTAA
The DNA here is from genome assembly GCA_009663005.1 of Actinidia chinensis. Taxonomy (NCBI): domain Eukaryota; kingdom Viridiplantae; phylum Streptophyta; class Magnoliopsida; order Ericales; family Actinidiaceae; genus Actinidia; species Actinidia chinensis. Next base: position 6,343,289 of record CM018907.1, on the reverse strand, counting down.
AAACATATAGTTGGGCCCTAAAACACCGAGACCCCCTCCACCTGGCGAGACAAATTACCTGCCGCACATTATGCTATAAGCCTCGAGTCCCAAATCAATTGGGATCTGCGCGCGCACACACGCATTAACCTACATATATGTCGCACAAATCCATTTCAGACAAACTCAACAACAAACACTGTCCTTTTTTGCAACACACCCAATTCAAAGAGAATAATTTTTTTAAGAGAATTTCTCAGATAGTTTTGATATGAAGATGTGACTTTTTACATCTTATTTTTTTCTAAAGTTGATTTTTATACACTATTGAGGATATACAGAGTGATAATGGCAGAGACTGCTATTTTCTACGGTGGTGTGATGAATGATGGGCCGTGATTACAGTGATAATTGGGGGTTTTGTGGGTATTATGACAAATTGGTAACTTTCAATTGTTGGGTAGAGATAGGGTGTGAAACGGTCCTCCAAAAATGATGAACGAGATGAGAGGTGGTCGTATATGGCTAACTACGGTGGTGTGTGGCCAATGACACAGTTCAGGGAAGGATTAGAGAGAGAAAAATGGACAAATGAAGAAAAGAAAAAGGATATTTTGGTCAGTGTCTTTCAGCCGTTGGTTCGTTTATGTTTTATACTTCACACCAAATCACAAAGGATATTAGCCTCCAATTTCGAAGCCCAGCTACTCTACATGTTTTTGGGGTTGATAACAAGCAGGTAAAGTGTACTTAACTCTAAAAATAAAAGGTCTGTGAAAGCAGTACTTGCTCACTACTTGAAAATATAGCAAGCATGCGCATGTGTGGGCATTGAATCAGAAACCATTCCTACAGCCAAAGTAAACTAAATCCCCAAGAGAAACATTTGAGCTTTGGTAGCTAAACAGCATGGCTATAAAGCAGTCCCTATTAAGATTCCTTAAGCAGAGATCTCAAAGCCACAATTTAAGGTTTGATTCAATAAACTAATACATAATGAACCCGCAAAGCCAAATCATAAGTATTGAATTTCTCCAACCAACAATCAACCTTGTTGGGGAATGCAACAATTGGCGCTCTACCCGCATGGACGGCTCTTAGAACATTCTGGTGAGGTGCAATTCGAATGCAATAAAAAACTTTGACTTCCCACACTAGACACCAATTGGTTTTCGATGAGACGGTCAAAAGCCCGATTTATCAAGCCTTCTTAAATATTATCACATATGGAATGTGTGTCTACACAAGGCCAGCACCTTTATTTTCTCGAAAAAATGCTGAACATTCATATGGGCCATTTGCTGGCCAACTTCACATAAATTCTTTACTTTAATATCGATACAAGTGTTACATATGCTCATTCTAATTCACCAAAAGAGGCAAATGGCCTTTATGAATCCCCATATGATCCAGCCCCTTGTATAAGGACGTCTTCCCGTTTATTCAAATGCAAACACTCACAACAAAACACGTACTTTGTTTAGACCAGTTATTAGGCTTCTCTTCAAAGACAGTGTTAACAAGACAAGTTGACGCAAAACATGCTAACAATCCATGCATGCAGGAACAATTTTTCTCCACGGACACATATAGTTTCCGTATTAATGATTTCTTTCCACGAGTAAATAACTTCAATAGTTCAATTAAACAGCACCAATTGTGGGGGTGCAACAAAAGTTTTGCAAAGTACATTAAAGGTTAAACATTGAAACCATCGTATTCATATTATCGACAAATCCAAAGTAACCAATGAAGAATCCAATTCCCTAACAAGGCAAGTGAGCCAAATTTCTGTACAAGTGGTATAAGCAGGAAACGAATGGTAAGTACACAAACAGAAAACCAACATCTATCCATGTATTCAGCCTTTGCAAAGTATCCATAAAACATGCCTATGAAAATAGTAAACAAATAACCAACACAAATTCACAGAGCCTGTAAATTTAACCATAAAAACAACAAAACAATTTAAGAAGAGACT
>CM018907.1:6256329-6258829 GCA_009663005.1 Actinidia chinensis | reverse complement strand
TGCAAAGATAGTGACTACATAACTTTGATATTGGGGGTTGGGAGACTTGTGGGAGAAATGTGCGTGTATTAAATGCACAGGGTACTGTAGTGTATCTTATTTGCCTCGTGATCTCAATGGCCAAGCTTTTTCCTCTCTCATCAAAGTTGTCCACTGCAGTGCATTCTGATGGTATAAATTATTTTATATTGTATGCATTATTCAAAAGTTTAATACAATAAAAAATTAAATCGATCGAATACAAATAAATAATCAATCAATATTAATTTATAATAAGATAAATAAATATAATTATGTGAGTTACGCTCATTTATTTAGTATAAAACTATATCTGAAAAAACAGAGACGAAGCCAGAATTGAGTCTAAGAGGACCAAGGATTAACTTTAAATAAACAACTAATAACTTAAATATAAAAGTAAAATTAACGTTCTATTCAGTTTTAATATAGATTTGGAAATAAAGCACCATACATTTTTTTTCATATATTTCATTTGAGAATTCTAATTTTTTAAAAGAACATGCATTTAATGTACTAAAATCCAAATCTAAAGGTTTCAAAAAATTTCAATATTGTCATTTATTCCCATTTCAAAAGTATTTATAAAGATAGTTTTGAAAATCTAATTTGTTTTTATGTTTTAATTTTTTTAAGTGAATAGCATTTTAGGACTTCCAAAATTAAAAATACATATAATCAGAATAAGAATTAACCAAAACTTGGCTTCAAATTTCAAATATGGGGCCCATTATTATACTAAAAATTATTATTATTTTTTTAAAAAATATATATTAAAGGATCGTGGAGCCATGGGCTTGGCCATGGATATGTAGTTTCGTCCTTGTAAGTAATATAATTTTTTATAATATAGACTGTTTAAATTATCAAAATAAGTCAAAAAATACTTGAACTGCATTGTGTTTTATAGACTACGAAGAAACTGTGTCCATATCTTATTTCTCGTCATCTCATTTTAATGGATGGGGTTTGGGCATTTTAGCAAAGTATGATAAGAGCAACTCCAATATATGGAGTTATTTGGCAAAATCAAACAATTTATTTAGCTAATTACAGTGTCAAAATACCAATAAATGACAATGTTGTTATATTAGTGCAATGTCATTTGTGTATCACTACTAATTATTTATCGTCATGTATTAAATATTCAAAGGTGATGAGTCGTGACTTGGTAAGTTTGGCAACATTATTTCTTGTGCTAAATTTGTCATGAAGATAAACTTTGCCAAATTTTATAAAAGAAAAAATAAATAAAATATTTATAAAAATAAAAATAATTTAAAATCTCCATGTTACTCCAAATTGGGCCATTTTAGCTAAAAATGAGCTAAACAGGCAGGGACGAAGGGAGTAAGGGGCAAGTCACAGAGAAAAAAAATTACACTATAAGTTCACAAAAAATTACACTATGACCTCAATGAAAAAAATACACTATTTTGATCCCACTAAAAAAAATACTATTATCCCATGACTATATATAATTTTATAATTTTGACTCTACTAAATTAATATCTTGGCTCCGCTCATGTAAACACATGTCGTAGTGTCCCTCCATTTCAATACCATTGGTAGAAAAAAAGGAAACAAATACTTGGACTTGGTCTGAGGCTCTGAGCTTCTAGATCAAGCCACAGCTCCCGAGCCACGTTAACATAAGACATTTATTTCTCAGTGGGAACTAGAGACTTTTCTGTGACCCCCAACTTTTTTCATGCGTCATACACTTGCTAAAGAGAAGTTTTAAATCTTAAATTTTTTTATTGTTGGGTGTAAAAAGAAAAAAGGTGGTAAAGAGAAACTATCTGGGTTCAAATAAAATCACCCATTTTTGACGTATTATAACCATGCAAATTGCTATTTTTTCCATACCGTACGTCCAGCGAAGAGAGACCCAAGACAGGGGGCACGGCGAGAACAAGGCTTAACCCAAGTGGTAATGGGCGGCCTTATCAGGCCTTGGATTCTGAATTCGATTCTCACCCTCGCGCCCCGGGCATAAAGCACAGTCATTTTGGGCGGACGTCGGTACACGAATTAACATTTGGAGGTATCGCGTTCGATTCCTGGTGGCTGCATCGCACATCCGCGTTTACATCATGAGGTGTGAATGACTAGCTGCTCAAGGTACAAAAATTAGTCTGGGTGAACCCAAAACCCTGTCTAAAATACTTTGTGGCTAATCAAAAAAAAAAAGATAGGGAGACATGGCATTCGCCGTACAAATTTTAATACTGTCATTTATCTCTCCTAGTATTTATGTTTTCCTAAACGATAAATTGTTATACAATCAAAATTATCAATCTCGCACGTACCAAGTAAAAAATAGAATGCACAATTTTATATTTCGTTTTATATAGGTTGTATTTGAATTAAGAATTTAGTGAGCAAAAAATTAGACGATCTAATTATTTGAGACCATTAAATCAACAATATTTTTTTTTTTTTATATTTTTTTTACCATATGCTTAATCTAAACACAACC
>CM018907.1:6118829-6121329 GCA_009663005.1 Actinidia chinensis | reverse complement strand
GTAGGGACCTAGTTCATGTAATCTTTCTACTGCCGTTTCGCTCCCAAAATATATGACTATATTTTGATTAAAAAATTATATATCATAGACGCTCTCACTCTCAAAGTATTTTGACAGAAGACGTTCTCGCGCACTCGCTTCCGTTCCCGCTTGCGCTTTATGTAACCTAGGTAGGGACTCGTGGATTGGAAAAAGAATAAAAAATCAAAAAAATAAATTTTAATGATTGAATTTATTAACTCTTCTCTTCTCTTTCGTTTTCTTTTTTCTTTTCCTTCTTTATGAATCCTTAATATATTTTGATCAATAATATATAATTTCAAATTAAATTATTTATGTATTTAGCGTAAATATGAATTTATGCACATCCAATCATTTATGACACATCATAAATTTATTAAAAATAATCGGTCAAGTCATTCCACCAATAAATATCATACGTCGTGGAATCGCACTTATAATTGATCAATAATGTCTATGTTTTCGCCGCAATTATTTCAACAAAATTGCCAGAGTGATTTGTTTAGGGACCCTCCTCTTAATGGTATTAGCAGTTATGTCCTTGATGGCATATGATTATGTTATGAGCTGCTCGACCCCTAGTTTTCAAGTCACTTCCTTCAACATCTCAAGTCGCAATAACTCGGTGTATGACGTAATAAAAGGATCGCTTTCACTTATACCCTCATGAAGGTTTTTGTCTTCGACGGGGACGAATATTTTCTCGCCGGAACACGCTCCTCCATGCTAGTATTGCCGGAAACTCGGTGCCGACAGCTGTCACTGGTGAAACCATTGATTAAAAGGCCAGGTTGGAGGTTAGGATTTGGCCTCAAACATGGTTCGTTAGTGTAAAATTGACGGTAAACTGCTATGATTTGTATGTAGCCCTAGCGAGTGGATTAAAGAAATGCAGGGTATTGTTTAGGTGATAGGATTTCTTTTTTGTTTTATGTACCATCACTGCAACAGAGACTCCATATTTTACTCTATAAATCCAATAGTTTATCTTAAGTTATTATTAGTTGACGTGTTTTTCCCTTTCTTGTTATGTAGCTCGCAATTTCTCACTTGTGAAAGATAAACTAGTTTTCTTCCTTATCCATCCACAAATTCGTTTCTTTACGACCATTCTCTCCCTCTCAAGTAAATATATACTATTTTGTAGAGTAAATTTATTTTGACCTCATGTGTTTGAGTCATGTGCGGATACAGATTCTCACGTTTGATTATCAATACATAATTTTCTGTAGCTTGTGGACAAATCCGCACAGTTAGAATTTCTAAATTTCTGTTAGTTCACAATTCGTGTGTTACAGGTGCATGATATATGGTTGGAGCTCGAAGAAAGATTAGATATTCAAGATTTATGACCCACCGTTAAAATTTCTGTTTGTTTACAGTTCGTGTGTTACAGACGCATGATATGCGGTTGGAGCTTGAAGAAAGATTAGATATTCAAGATTTTTGACCCAAACACCCATGAGTTGAGCATAAAACCACCATGAGAGAGTGAAAATTCATACTCTATCATCCTCCTTCACCCTCAACCTGGTCTAGTAGTAGTCCTCGACAACAAACATGCATGACCATTTGACAAATCATAGACATCTGCGAAAACATACATATAGTAACCATTTTGTGGTTATTTATGATTAAATAAAAATTTTCTTTTAATTTACTAAGAAGAGAAATTATACTTGGGGAAAACACGGTGAATCTGGTCACTAGAAAAAACATATGTGGCTACTAGTAGTAACTTGTGTTTAAATATGGTGACCATCTCACGTTGAAAATCTATACTGGGATAATCCTAAGTATATAAAGAACCATGTGGTTTGGACTACTTGGATTGTTACATATACCATGAAAAAAATAGTGATAAAAAACCAATAATATACACACGTGAAAATAAGAAACAAAGCTCAAGTCTCTGCCACAGAGAGAGAGACTAAAAGATGAAACCTAATTTCTTGATCCAAATTTTGGTTGTTGGACGTACATTATCACACTACACCTATCAATATATAGAGCAGATTAAGAGTGCATTTATATGTAAACTTCAAAGAACAATTTATTTTTCACCTATGCAACTTATAATAAGTGAATTTGAATAAATGTAAAATCTATTTCTTAGAATGAACAAGAAAATCAATCTAAAAAAGAAATTCAACAAGAAAAATATTATGCTGCATATGACAGTAAAAAACACAAACAATATAATTCTAACCTATTCAAATCATCGTAACAAACACTTAGAATTTTCATACTTGCTTCAAAATTATACCAAAATTTTACTTTACATCTTTCACTTACGATTGTAATACTTAATCCCCTTACACTGCAGGTTAAGTGTCGATGTAGCCCTTCCGTTAGTACTTGTCACATTAACCATGGACATAATACCAAATAAAATATTATCACCTTTTCTTTTAACTCCTGTGCTTTTTTTTTTTTTTTTTAATTTTCAAAGCCAAACGGTCCATTTAAATACAATTCA
>CM018907.1:6091329-6098829 GCA_009663005.1 Actinidia chinensis | reverse complement strand
GATTAAAACCTACTACCGAGACTTACACCACTCTGTTAAAGGGGCTGTTACGAGTAGGGAGATGTGGTGCTGCAGAAAATATTTTTCTTGAGATGTTGTCCAAGGGTCAGCATCCTGACATCTTGACTTACTCCGTCTTGTTAGATGGCTTCTTTAAGAACAAGAAAATTGACAAGGCAATTGACGTCTTTCGTTGGATGGAAGATCGGGGAATAGTTCCTGATATTGTTGTTTATAATATCGCTATTGATAATATGTGGAAAGCTGGGAAACTGGAAGATGCTTGGAAACTTTTTAGTTCCCTTCCAAGCAAAGGTTTGAAACCTGATGTTAAGCTATACACTACAATGATTCGTGGACTTTGTAATGAGGCTTTGGTGGATGAAGCTGAGGATTTATTTCTGCGAATGGACACAGATGGTTGTTCACCAGATGAGTTCACTTACAATATTATTGTTCGAGCATTCCTCGACAAGGGTGACATACACAAGGTTATGATACTTCTTCAAGAGATGATAAATAAGAATTTCTCACCAGACGCATGTACCATACACGTATTAGTGAATTTACTTTCAGTTGATGGTGAGGATTGTGAACTTTTTAAAATGATTCAGAAGCTAGTGCCAAGAGAGAAAAAAACCACGTCCTGAATTCCATGGAGTTATTTGAATTTGTCAACCGGAGTCGAAATGTTATTTTTAAGTTCATATTGAATTGGTTTCAGACTTTGGACGGATCAAATTAGTTTTAAAATTTTAAGAATTGTAGGTCTGGTTCTTGGTTTTACTCAAAACCAAACAATTCAAACGGTGATCAACCTGTTAAAAATAATAGAAAAAAATTACATAAAAATCCCAGGGTTCGACTATTGAAATAAATTAATTTGTACAGTTTTAATTATAGTAAATCAAATTATATAGTTTTAATTTGATAACAATTTAAATTATTTGTTAGACTTTGTCCACTTATGATTAACGAAACTAACTAGATCCTTACCAAAATATATTGAAACCATATTGCATATGGTTTTCTTTCTTTTTAAAGCCTTAATGAAACAATTTTTATTTCAAATAACATAAAATCATAATACAACTTTGGTTTCTTTAATACAAATACACCATCCCAACTCTCTTAATTGAATTATTAATTGGTTCAATTAGAATTTTAAAAGAGAGTAGCCCTATATAAAATCGTTTCTATGCGTTTTGAGCAATAACTGAGTCGTTTCGTTAACTCTAGTAGACGGAAATTAACGTATAATTTACATTATTATCTAATTAAAATAATATAATTTAATTAGTTATAATTAAAATTATAAAATTTAATTTGTGTTGTAAGTTTTCCCAAAATAATATTTTCAATTTCTAAAATTTGAAAACCTAAACCCTACGTGTCTAAAAGGCGAACTAGCATTGCGAGGAAGAAGATGAAGCGAATGTTCACTGTTGCTCTCATCTCCAGACCAACAACCACCCACAATTTCCTGAAAGGTCTCTTCTTCCCTTGTTCAACTCTAACCCATTGTTTCATACCCAATGGATCAAACCCAAATACGGAAATTAGTTTCAGAGAAATCCAAATCGGGTTTCGATAACCTCGACGAGGCCCTTTGTTCGTTGCATCATATGGTCCGAATTCGACCTCTGCCTTCGGTTTTACTCAGCTGCTACAGGCTATTTCCAAAATGAAGCATTATTCGACTGTGATTTCTTTGATTAAATAAATTTGCATGTTGTATATTCCCGTGAGACATTGAATATTTTGATTAATTGTTTTTGCCGCTTGAATCGAGTGGATTACGGGTTTGCTATCTTAGGAAGGTTTTTCAAACTTGGTTATCAACCGAATGTAACTACCTTCACTACACTGATCAATGGGTTCATTTTGCAGGATAAGACTGATAAGGCTGTGGAATTGTTCACAAAGTTGGTAAAAGGGGCGACTTCGAACCTGATAAAGTTACATACACGATAATCATAAAAGGGCTTTGTAAAATAGGGAATACTACAAGGGCTGTAGAACTGATAAGGAGTACGCAAAAATGGAACTATAAGCCTGATTTAGTGATGTATTCCACGATCATTGACAGCCTTTGTAAGGATGGAAACGTAGATGATGCTTTGGGTCTCTTATCGGAAATAAGAGGATTGGATGTCATTCCCAATGTGGTCAGCTACAACTCCTTGATTCATGGCTTATGAAATTCAGGACGATGGAAGGACGCCAAAAGAGTGTTGAGAGACATGACGGAGCAAAACAATTGTCCTGATGTTATTACATTCAAAGTGTTGGTGGATGCACTTTGCAAGGAGGGAATGACAAAAAAAGCAGGGGGAATACTCGAGATCATGATCCTAAGAGGTGAGAAACTCGATATATTCACCCACGATGCACTGATGGACGGTTATTGTTTACAAGGTCGCATGGGCAAAGCACAAGAAGTGTTTAAATCCATGGTGGATATGGGCCTTGAGCTCGGCATTTGTAGTTATAATATTTTAATCAAAGGATATTGCAGCGCCACGAATATAGACGAGGCAATGCAGATTTTCTGAGAATTCCTTGGAAAGCATTAAAACCTGGTACTGAGACTTACAACGTTATGTTAAAGGAGCTTTTCCGAATAGGCAGATGTGATGTGCCGGAAAATATTTTCCTTGAGATGTTATCTAAGGGTCAACGTCCTAAATCTTGACTTACTCAATTTTGTTAGATGGCTTCTTTAAGAACCAGAAAATTGGCAAGGCAATTGAGGCGTTTTTTTTTTATGGAAGATCGGGGAATAGTTCCTAATCTTGTTGTTTATAATATCCTTATTGATGGTATGTGCAAAGCTGGGAAACTAGAAGATGCCTTGAAACATTTTGGTTCCCTTTCATGCAAAAGTTTGAAACCTGATGTTAAGACTTACACTACTATGATTGGTGGACTTTGTAATGAGTCCATTTTGGATGAAGTTGAGGAGTTATTTCTGTGAATGGACACAGATGGTTGTCCCCAAATGCTGTCGCATATAATATTGTTGTTCGAGCATTCCTTGACAGGGGTGATAGACACAAGGTTATGATACTTCAACAAGAAATGATAAATAGGAATTTCTCACCAGATGTGTCTACCATGTCAGTGTTAGAGAGTTTACTCTCAGTTGATGATGAGGATTGTGAACTCTTTAAAATGATTCAGAAGCTAGTGCCAAGAGATAGAAAGGCCATGTCCTGAATTTGATGGAATTATTTGAAGCGGTCAAAATAGGGATGCTTGTTTAAATGGCTCGTAAGGATTTGTGAGGTTCTATAGGTCTGTCTTAATAGTAAGTTTCATCTTTACCAATGAGCTTTTCCACTGACACTGGCTGGTGGTGGTTTTGGAAGTTAAACTGCAAATTTTGAATACGATTAGACATCTTTTTTCTTCTAGGAGGTTTTTGCTTTTCCTTTGAAAATTTTTGTGTCTTTGATGGTATCAAGAGATCACGGAGATGAAAACCACAATATCAAATTTACAATTAATTAGGTAGAAAAGTTGTTTGAGTATCATGTAAATGATGTCAATTTCTATGTGGATAAACACAAGCGAGTATGAAGACTTCTATACTTTGGTATTTTGTTGGTTTATATTGATGCATAATGCTTTAAACCTGCTATTATAATAGAACATATAAATGAGAATGCCCGCAAATTTTGAACATGTTCAAATTCTCCAAACATAACTATGGAATTTCTTACTAGTTGATTCAAAAGTGATTTCAAGAATTTATTAGTACACTCCAATGACCAATAATATTCAAGTTGGTAGACTTAATTAGTCATGTTCGTGATGATGACTAAAGTAAAAGCCCAACCTATATGGAAAAAAGCACTCTTAATTAAACTATTACCCATACTTTCTTTACTCTGTTATGACTTACTAGCTAGTTTCATAGTTCTGCTGCTGACTTCTTTGTTTATCCTTTATGACTTACCATCTGGTTTCTCAGATTCTATTTCAGAATTTTGTTAATCATCAGTGCCGTTGTGGAGAGCTAAGTAAGCTTCCAATTTTTGGTTGTTTATATGGTGTGCGGTATGCCATCACGACATTCCCACTTACGAAAAAAAGAAAGAAAAAGACTACCATGATTTTTCGTAGGCATAAAAAGACTACAACACTACATTTCTATCTGGAATTCATAATATTACTGCTAATCTTAATTTTCTAATGGACGATTGATGTTTTCTCTCAAATTCTGTTAGCACCTGTTCTTTCTATGTTAGGATGCTTTGCTTGCTCATCGTCCTTTAGGCCGCAGTTTATGGAAACTTTATGTCCCAATGCTTGCTCTAAATGATTAACGCGAAAAGGCATATTAAGTATGAAAAATTTGGGAGATATTTATGCAAGATCTCTAGACAAGGTGAACACGAGCTGTATACAGATAATCATATATGTAACTTGTGTTTTCTCCACTTTGGCTTATCATATGCCTTCGGGTGTCGTCAGTATAACATATCTGGCCAGCTCTACTACTAGTTGTACCATAAGTTTCCAGGGATTTGTAGATTGTCATGTTCCATTGTCAACTTTAACATTGTTCAAAATCCAAATTGCATAATGGTCAGTAGGTCTTGGATTAGGTAACAACGATGTTCGTGTATTATCTTTGTTAACACATTCTGGCACTACTAGTGCATATGGTCTCTATGACTTCTCGAGCATTCAGGTTAGTAGTTTGAAACTCTTGTGCATGAAGTTCACATTTCAACATCCTCTTCTTTGTAGTTTAGTCAACATATTTGTACACAAGCAACTCTATTTTTGCTGAAAGACAGGAAACTTGCGTGCACAACAGGCTTGAGATTTTGAAATACAAGGCAATACTCTGTCTGTGTTTCATATGCATTAGTTGTCTTTACTATGCCATGTCTTGGTGACTTCTTGGATCATTTTTACTCTTAAATGAAGCAATAGCTATCAGGCGAAGGGTAGTAAGATTTACGAGTTTTGTGACGTAATTTTATTGTAGCTTGCCTGATTAAAAACTGGTTACTAACATGCTGTAGTTGTCAAATGCTTCTGTCATCTGACCTCCACCTGAATTAGTAACCATATTTACATAATAGAAATAGACTTCTTTTCAAGATATTGCAAGTTTTTATTTTATTCGGAAGCGTCATCTAGTGTACAGGCGATTGTATCTGGACATTCTTATACCAGTGTTAAAGACAGGAAGGAAAAAGCATAATCTTGGACGAAGTGACTCTCTCTCTCTTTCTCTCTACTTTGTGGGGAAAACAAAATTCTGCAGTTGTTATGTCTGAAAGCAGTTACAATGATAAATCCGTTTTGGAGAGCAATAATAATCCTTCTGCCTCAGTTAATGAGTTTGAACTTTGAATGCTTCCTGTTTTGCTACTACTGTTACGTTGCCGTTTGTGATTTTTGTATTGCTTAATGGCTGGGGAGTTGTTATAGTTTCCTATTGCTCCTATTGCTGAGAATGTATGTCCTGTGATGAGTACTTTTGTTCTAAGATCTTATCTTGTCATTCGTTATTAGGGAAGATATTATAGAAGTCTTTGGTTACTGCATGATTATGTTAGTAGGATTGACCATCAGCACTGATGTTCTCTGTACCAGGATTTGTGTTTGGGTTGACGAGAATGGTGTTGTCATTTGTAGTGTCCAGCCGTTTTTGGAAGTTGTGTGAGTTTTGTGGTGGTGTGTTTTATATTTTCTCACATCTACTGGCCTATTATGCTTTATATCCTCACCTGCATTGTGGCAATTTTTTTGGTTTTGTGCATAAATAAATGATAATGAAATTGTGAACCGAGGTTTATATGCTTTGACAACACATTTTGGTTTAGGCGATATTCTGTTTGTTTGAACCGCACATTTGCTTAAATCAAACGCTCTATCAGGAAGGTTTTAATGCATTGCAAATTAGTGTTAAAAAAATGTAGATCTAGTCCATGTGTCCATGTTATTTGTCTATAGTTTTGTACATAAATTCAACATATTACTCGCTTGCCTCTCTATCAGTCAGGCTATTCTAGCATTTGTTTATAATCCAAATTAACTTGTTTTTTTTCTCTCTCTTTTGAAGAATTTGGTAAAAGATTACTGATCGGCTACGTTCTTCCTGAAATTCAAAGGACCAAACACGGGGAAACACTCGTGGCAACTGCTTATTGCTGAAATGCAGAACTGTTTATCTACACGGATGACAAAGCCAATTCAAAAGGTAAATTGCCTTTGTTTTTTCCTCATCTCATCGTTAAGCAATTGTTTGAGAGAGGGTTTTATATCTTTTAATGATGCATGCTGATTGTAAAATCAAGTTACATGATGTGAGTGCATGCTATTGTGTGGATGGATTCCCCAAAACATTTCAATTTCTTGTATTCAAGTACTGGTTCTACGCTACGTATCACTTCCAGCACCTCTCAGATGTTTCTATGTTCGTCTCAATGCAAACTTCGTGCCCATTGCAACCTAGCAATGGGCACTAGGTTGCGGGCCTTGCATGCAACCCGCTCACTAAGTTTTGAAAACATTTGTGTACCATGCGTGTTATTTGTTTTTGTATTTTGTAAAACACGAAAACGCGTTTCGTGTCTTCTGTTAAAAAATTGGCAATGTTACCAAATGCCACCCTGACTCTTTTGTTTTTAATTATTCTTCACATTAACGCAATTTCTGTGAATTTTCTAAAAGAACGAAATCGTACTCCACTTTGCTGACTTCCTATTACATGGAGAGAGGCTTTCATATTGCTATAGTCAATGGTACGTACATTTTTGACCGTTCGTACTTCTTTCCTTCTACACACGTATAGGGATGGCAGAAAAAATCCGAACGGCAAGTACCTGATCCACACAAAGCTAAAAAGGGGTGGGCTTAAATAAATTTCCTACCTGGTGGGTAGCGTACGGGTTTTTAAAATCACTACCCGACCAAAAGAGCATAGGGTATGGATTATACAAAAATCCTTCCTGAAAATCTGACCCGCACCCAATATAATTTTACTATAATACCCCTAATAATTCTACTAATTACACTTATAATTTTACTATATATATATACATATAGATAGATAGATAGATAGATAGATAGATAGATATAGATAAACATTTAGGTTAGAGTTTGTAACTTTGCAACTATTTAAAAAAAATTCCTTTGTTGATAAAAAAAAGTGCAGGGCGGGGAGGCCGGGAGGGTAATCCGAAGATCCACGAGGGTCGGTTGCGGAGGCTATGAAAAAAATCCGCATGGTTGTGGGGCGAGACTTTTTTTTTAATGCTATGCGAATTTTGTAATACCCGCCCCGGCTCGCCCCGTTGCCATCCCTACACGTAAACAACAATTGTAGATTATTGCCATAACTAATATGGAATGTAGTGTTCAACTTGTTCAAAAACAAGACACTGAGGTTGCTTAGAGAATTAGCCATCGTTGGTGATGAGTTTGCACATGTGATAATATTGATGACAAGTGTGATAATATTGATGACAAAGATGC
>CM018907.1:5976329-5978829 GCA_009663005.1 Actinidia chinensis | reverse complement strand
GATCTTTCACCAATTCACCGAGTCATTTATAGCTCAGTTCGTTATAAACACAAAAGTACCAAAAGCCGTTGGCTCCCTTTTGACACTCAGGAAGGGAAAAAATGAATCACTTAGAAATTACAGCAAGTGTTATTGAGAGATCTATAACGAGATCGAAGAATGTTCGAAGGAGTTAACAGTAGCTATTTACAAGCTCAAGCTAACTCCTGAAAAAAAAACTTGGGAAGACCTAACTCTCAGTCCTCCAGCCAACCTATGAGACCTCAATACCTGGGTCAAAATGTTTGCTCGATTGGAGGATGACCTCTGACAAGTAGAACAAAATACAAGCACGATTCTCTGAGGAAAAGGGCAGTTCAAAAGGCGAAAGAAAAGCTCAGTTGATGACGAGAACCGGCCAAGGCAAGGGATCAATGTGATTTTCAAGAACTGATCTACAAGCTCTTTGCTCGAATTCGAGATAAGCCACACTCTAAGAAATTTGACCCCTTAGGAGAGGACCCAAAGGGTGCAATCAATGGTGGAAGTATGCCTATCACGAGGAGGAAGGACACATAACCAAAAATAGCCAAGTTCTGAAGTCTTTCCTTGACCAGCTCGTTTAGGATGGACACTTGCTAAAGTTCGTGGACCAAGAAAAGACTATAGTAGAGAAGCCGAGGCCAAACCGAACCCAAGTTTGTCTGGAGCAACGAAGAAACAGACGACACCCATGAAGAAGACCTTCCACTAGGGATTATTCACATAATAGGGAACCCAAATTACCCTAATCTTGAGAATAGGATCCGAGGGGAGATTTGCATGATCAAAAAAATTAACGAGGTTCTCTCAATTCAATCAACAGCTAAGAAACTGAGACAAATGGTGTCCAAACCAGGAAGCATCATGTTTACCAAAGCCGATCTGAAAGGGTCTAACATTCCCATGTTGACCCCCTAGTCATTCAACTCAAAATCAATAATTACGACGTGAAGAGGATCATGGTGGACATTGGGAGTTTTGTTAAGGTGATATACTACAACATCTTCAAACAACTTTACAATGTCAAAGTCAAACTTAAAACACGCTCGAGCCCCTCTGGTAGATTTTAATGCTCAGTCTCACTAGCCCTTGAGAACTATAACTCCAGAAGTCTGAGCTAGTTCCCAAGAACTAGTGATAGAGTTCGTTGTTTTTAACATACCCTCCCCAAATAATGCGATCGTTGGCCGAGGTTGATTGCACAAGATGAAAAGAGCGGTACCCACATTGCACTAAGGAGACCCTTTATGGAGATTAGGTGGCAGCCAAACAATACTACCTAGCTACGATCTCTACTAAGGCATCCCATAAGAGAGGTACAACTAATTAAGAAAGAGCACTAGGTTTTGGAAGATGTCGGTACAGATGCCGATGCTAAGGCCGTAGAGAATCTAATATGCTATGGATTGGGTGAGCCAAACTCGGATTATCTCTTTTTTACTGGTGCAAACCTGGAGGAATGAGAGAGAACCAATCTCATCCAGTTTCTCATAGAAAATGTTAATGTATTCACATGGACACCCTATGAGATGCTTGGGATAGACCCCAACTTCATCAAACACGAGTTAAATGTTCTCCCAAAAGTCCAACCAATGAAATAAAAAGGAAGAAGGTCTTCGACCGAGCTTGTGAATGGGATCAAGAAAAGGCTTGAAAAATCCAAAGGCAAATGAGTCGAGGAATTGTCAAATGTTTTATGGGCCTATCGGACTACATCGTGGAAAGCAATGAACGAAATGCCTTAAGTTATGGCTTTCGAATTATAAGTTGGAATACCGCTGAAGTTCGGTTTGCTCACAATACGAATTGAGGCATATGACATCAAACACAATGAAGGAGTCTTAGCTCGGGACCTCGACCTTGCTGACGAACAAAGGAAAAATGCACTCATTATCATAAGCAGTCAACCAAGACTTATAACCAGAAGGTCCAACACAAATAATTTTCAGTTTGAGACCTCGTTCTGAGGAAGGTTATTGGAAACACCAATGACCCAATGGACAGGAAGCTCAGCCCAAATTGGGAAGAACCCTACAAGATAGTTAAGCTTGCCGGCAAGGGCATTTACTACCTCGAAGACCCCGAGAGAAAACAGGCTTTGAGACCTTGGAATTCCAATAACTTGAGGAAGTATTACCACTGTAATTTTCTTAACTGAGATGGTGTTCATGTCAAATTCACTTGCAAAAATTTTTACTTAAAAGATTTTATTTTCTTTTATTATTAAAATTAAACATTTTCTTAATTTTTCAAGAAAACATTCGTTTTAAAATATTTAATGCACTCTTTTTCAAAAGAGATATATGCTAGGAAAGAACTCCCCATTTTCTTAAGCATGAGCTTAAGATGTCTTAAAAATTGCGAGGCAAATCTGTAGAACCGCCCAAGCATTTGACTTGAGGGTTACAAGGTAAGGTTAGAGAAAAGCACCGTTCACGCTATGAGTATGCAAAAAATAGCAGATTCTCGCTAAGGAAGG
>CM018907.1:5784196-5786696 GCA_009663005.1 Actinidia chinensis | reverse complement strand
TCCTTAGTATTATTGCATTCACAAATCCCAACTGAGATATACTACTCGACCTCAATCGTAAGGGTCTATAGCTCCTTAGGCCTCGTTTTGTTTTTTCGGACTGGACAAGGATCTCCGACTGGACAAGGAGTTCCGGACTGGACAAAGGATTTCCCCCCGGATATAATTCGGACTAAATCTATCTGTGGAGCCGTTGTTTTTTGCTCCGGACAAAACTCTGGACAAAACTCTACCTCCGAGTCACTGCTGTGTCGAGTCAACTCAACTTGGTCGCGCGATTCCTATATGGACTCTGTTATGCAATTCCGATCACCAATTGTCTACAGTCGCACATACATGACAGGGCTTATAACCACAGTGATCACCAAATCGCTCCAACGCACCACAATCGCACCCAAATCGATAATTCGAGCCCAAATCGAACCCCAGTCGCGACCATTTGCGCCCAAATCGAACCTCAATCGCCACAAATTCAACAAATTCTAGCCCAAATCGTACCCCCTTTCGCACCAATCGAGCACCAATCGAACCCCATTCCGCGCCAATCAAACAAATTCGAGCCCAAACGAACCCCGTCGACCATTTTAGCCGAACTCGAACCTCATCGCACCACTTCGACCAATCGCACCAATCGACAAATTCCAGCCCAAAGCGTACCCCATTCGCGACCAATCCGAGCACCATCGAACCCCAGTCGCGCCAAGTCAAACAAATTCGAGCCGAAATCGAACCCCAGTCGCAACATTTAGCCTAAAATCGAAAACCTCATCGCCCATCGAACCCCATCTGACAAATCGAACAAATTTTCGAACCCATATCGAACCCAGTCGCACCAAATCGAACCCAGTCGCGCCAAATCGAACAAATTCCTGAGCCCCAATCGAACCCCGTCGTACATTTGAGCCCAAATCGAACCTCAATCGCACCAATTCGAACCCCAATAAAAAAAATTCCCCCCCCCCGCAACCAAACGAGAGGTCGTTGTAGGGTTGTCGTTGCCAATAGCACGGGTCCATGTTGGGTGGGATGCCCGCGTCGTTGTGGGTGAGACGAGCCCAACTCACTGAGCCAATGTTTGTCCGACTCAAGTTGGACAAATAGTCCCATCATTTTGCATGGGCAATATGTCCCAATATGTGAGATAATTATCCGATCGGATATTTCCGAAGGTATTTTTTGGGTAACAAACATGGGACTGGAGTATCATCAGTCCAGTCCCGAGATATCCGCAAGACAAACCGACCCCCCTATAGTTTATTTCTGTCATAATTTTTAAATCCTACTATTGAATCTTTTTATATATATTCATAAATAAAATATAGTATTTCCCAACTTTTTAAATGTCTACTCTCAACCTCTAATATAACCCCCAAAATAAAAACCTGGTTACGTCCCTATCGTCCCCTTAGTAAATCACAGCATAGTAGTAGCACGAGTATACAGGAATGGAAGTGGGCCCATATTAATCACACATTATAAACACAAATAAAAATTGAAAACCTTTTTACAAGCGAACAAACATAAAGTAAAGTGAAAAAGAAAAGAAAAGAAAAAGAAAAGCTAAAGAGAAAATATACTACATTCCACAGGTATCATGATCATCTTCATCCCCACTTTTGTTCCGATCCAACGATCACAAAACCCGAGTTTCCAATCAGAAGGTCATCAAAACCAACGCCCGCGATCAATACTTCTCCAACTTATCCCCTTCACCAACAGATGAGACCTCGAAATGGCCTCTCCTAACCACGGTCGGCCTTGTCAACGTAACTCAGCGGTGCTGCCCGGTAGCGTGTGGCCCCACAGACGTGTTCCGCACCGGCAATTGAACCCACTCAATCCAACCCTCTTCCGGCACGCCGAACACCGATTCGGCTTCCCTGCCGCCGGATAATTCTCAACCGTCGATCTGGCTGCGGAGGAAGAGGAGGCGACGAAAAAAGAGTTCTCAACCGTTGATTTCGCAGAATTAGAATGATCTTCGCTCATGCGATGATTTCTGAAACATTTGGAACAAAGATTGAGGGTCGCCGGGCTTCCGAAGAACCCGCATTTGTTGGCGCAGGGGAAGTGGCCCTCCGCCGCCTGAAATCCGTGTTCCTCCGCCATGAATTGAAAGAGAGGGAGAGAGAAAGTTTTATGGTTGTAATAAGGTTTGGACTGAGAGAGAGAGGAGAGATTAGGGGAAGGAACTATGAAGAGGAACCGGAAGATAAAAATATGAATTCACTGAATGCGACATTCATGAGGACAGCCTGGAGCGGAGCTAATAAAAACGAAAATGTTACTCATACTCCAAACCCAATTATTCTTCAAAATGACAGAAATAAAATTTGACTTTTTTTTTTAGGAGAGTTTTACTATAAAATTAATTTTTTAAAACATTATTTACTCATTCAGCAAACAAAAATTTTTAAGTCAAAATTCTTTACTGAAAAAAAATACCCTCATACTATCTACACCCCTTATTATTTATTAATATATTCCTATCATTCCTATC
>CM018907.1:5744196-5746696 GCA_009663005.1 Actinidia chinensis | reverse complement strand
TTTATCAAATGCACTTTATTTTTTGTTCTTATTATGGAGTGTATTTGATAAAAAAAAAATGCAAAATAAATTACCAAATGGACTCCATAATAAGACAAAATAGAGTGCATTTGATAAAAAAAGGAGTGCAAAAATTATTTTCCTAATAAAAAGTCAATTATTTTTGTTCCTCGCCATTTTTTTTACCAAATCTTACTATTTTTTGAGAGTAACAAAAAAAAATATTAGTAAAGACTTTTTTTCTCACCCTTTCTCATCATCTTTTACTCATTTTGTAATTCAAATACGAGAGATAATCTATTTTCTCTACCTTCTTCTTATTTATTTTCCTTTCAAATTGTTGCTCCAAATACAGTCGTAGAGTCTGTTAGGTGAACTAGGTGCAAAAAGTTTTTTTTTTTCTTCTCATTTATCATATTTAAATAAATAAGTAAATAAATCACATGAGATATGAATACAAATACAAAAGAGATTCTCTTTCTTTCATTTGTATTTTGTATTTGATTGGCAATTTCAATATTGTTAATAATAAAAGAAAAATAATTTTTATACTTCTTTTTTTATCAAATGTACTCTATTTTTTGTCCTTATTATGGAGTGTATTTGATAAAAAAAGAAGTGCAAAATAAATTACCAAATAAATTTCATAATAAGGACAAAAAATAGAGTGCATTTGGTAAAAAAAGGAGTGCAAAAATTATTTCCCTTATAAAAAGTCAATCATTTTTGTTCCTCGCAATTTTTTTACCAAATCTCACTATTTTTTGAGAGTAACAAAAAAAAATTATTAGTAAAGACTTTTTTTCTCACCTTTTCTCATCATCTTTTACTCATTTTGTAATTCAAATACGAGAGATAATCTATTTTCTCTACCTTCTTCTTATTTACTCTTATCACCAAACATCTCTAACCAAATAGGGTTTTAGTACAACCAAGTAATCAACATATTTTAGGTTCTATGACCACAATTATATGGTGGTGGACGGTGTTTGGTCATGAAAGAAGCAAAAGAGGAAGAGCAATGGTATTTAGCTCTAAAATTTTAATCTTCTAAGGTTGTGTTTGTATCGAGGAAATGAAAGAAAGAGAAAAAAATTAAAGGATGTAACGTTTTTGGAATTCTCTAATTTTTTCGTGTTTTTTTTTTCATTACTAGATCCTTAATCCACACGTAATGGGATTCTGATCCAACATACTATCTGAAGATCCAAATACATATATTTGTTTCCCCAAACTCATCCTCTAAAATTGGGTTCATTCTCTCTAAAATTGGGTCTCTCTCTGTCTCTTGATTATATGCAAAAAGACAAGGGCATTTCAGTAATTTTAGTTATATCCAATTTATGTTATACCTAATCCTATGGGATCGATAAAGTGTAAATATATACCACTTTTCTTTTTATTTATATCACTAAGAAATCAAATTAAATGTCACATCGCTACACATTAGATGAGTTCACCATTTAAAAAACAATTTAAGTGGGCTGAGTTCTTAGACCATCTCCAACGGTTTGCCCCATTTTTCTCCTATTTTTTCATTTTGAGTTGAAAAAAACGGGGTAAAAACACTTTGGTTTCCAATGATTTCCCCCATTCCCATATATTTTTTTTTTTTTTTCATTTTTGAATTTGGAGGAATGGTGGTATTGATCCTCCAATGGTTTCTCCCATTTTCTATTTTGATTGTTATTTTAGTCTCCAATGGTCTTCCCCCGATTCCCCAGTTTTGTAATTTGAAAAAAAATGGGTTTGGTTCTCCAATGGTATTCCCCATTTCCCCTATTCCCTCTTTCTTCCCTTCCCATTTTCTTGATTTGGAATGAGTATTTAATTTTTAAAATCTAATTAATAAAATAAATTTCAAAAAACTATTTATATTTGATGTTGAATAGTTAATAATTATTTTTTTAAAAAAAATATAGCATAAAACATATTTACCTTATATAAAATATTAATTTCTGAATACATTAAATAAATTCGACCATTTTATGACCGACCTGGTACTATTCATTTCATATATTAAACAATTATGAAGGAATAAAAATCAAAAAAGCAAATAAATAAATATTGCATGACCTCCAACCATGTCATAATTATATATTATAATTAAATATTTAATTTCTCTCTTATTAAATATTTTTTTATTTCATGGGCTCACATTAATTACAAAAAAAATACTCTCCCATTTTTCTCTCAAATTTGGGGGAAAAAAAATGGGAGAATGGGGGAATTGGGGAAGAAATGGGAAAATGGTTGGAGATGAAAAAATAGAAAAACTGGATAAAAAATGAGAGAATGGAGAACCGTTGGAGATGGTCTAAGGCCCAATTAAGCTTAGATTTTTTTGACGTTTTTTAGTTATTTTGGTCTCGAGTTTTTCATCTTTAGTAGATTATTTTTAACATTTGATCAAAATTTTATATTTCTTAATTTTTCTTGACAAAAGGAATCGACTCTTAATATAGACTTACTACTTACACACTTAAATTTGTAGTGGCCA
>CM018907.1:5726696-5731696 GCA_009663005.1 Actinidia chinensis | reverse complement strand
CGTGAGGAATTTTGCGGCAATTTTGCAGAAACTAAAGGACAAATGTGTCAAATAAGAAAAGCCCAGAGATAAAATCGCACGTGCGCAAGATGTCATCACTATATTTCTTGGGAGAGAGAATTACTAACCCTTTGGAATATTTTTTTTTTCGTGCTTTGTTTTTGTTTTTTTGAATTTTTAGTTATTTTTTTATTTAATTAAATTTTATATTTTTTCGATTTGTCTTGATATGAGTCCAACATTGTAAATCTTTTCATCTAATTTTGGAAAGAGTTCATTAAAAACTAAAATATTTTTATCCAAAAAACATCATCTAAAAGTGGTATCTTTTCGTTTCAGTGAATTTTATTCCTAATGAGATGATAATTTTAAGAATTTTCTCGTCAACAAAAATTAAAAAAATATAAAATTTTAATAAATTAATATAAAAAATTCACTAAAAACTAAAAAACTTAAAATCAAAATAGCTAAAAAAAAATAATTACCCCCAACAAGAGCTAATTAGTACAGTGTTGGAATACCAAAAGAATGAATACAAACCCCTTGATAAACACGGGCCACGTGCTTCAGTTCCCACTGTCTGTCTATTCCAGGGAAAACACAATATTATATATATATAATATATATATAATATATATATATATATATCTATTATATAATTGGGCCAGGACTACCTGAAAGATTGGTTAATTGGTGAGATTATGTTTCTATCTATATATATCATATCTAATTGGGCACAGGGGATACTTGAGGTTGGTTGTCTCATTTGGTTAAGATTATGTCTATTACGAGTGGTGTTCTTAGTGGAAGTATGGGTGTGGAACCGTACAAAATAATGGAGTTGACTTTGAAATGTTTTGAAGCCGATGAATGAATGTACTAATCGGCTACATTGAATGAGTGGACTAGTGAAGTCCGACGAATTTTACTTGCACCCGTCGTGATCATACTATACAATTTTTATGTTTTTTAAAATATTTTAGCCCAATTATTAGTTGACTGCTATTCACTTAACAAAAAATATTGATGTAGTAAAAAATATTTGCCGTTACTCTATCCTTACTTGTCTCTCTAAAAAAATCATCACAATTTCTATCACTCCATTCGAATCTTACCCATATCACTATTAAAAACTGCCACCACTTCATTAATTATTCTCTCTCTAAATATAAATTTTGATAACAAAATATGGGTATTACAATAACTCTGTCATGGAGTCAAAACACTATTTGCTTCTAGGAACATCAGTAGTGCACGTGTTAAGTGGATTGTTAAGATCATGTGTTAACAGTTACAAATATATTTTTACACTTTGGGCTCCAATGGTTGTATTAAAAGATAAGTTAAGATTGTCAAAAATTAGTATGTTAGTTAGCGGATTCGAATCCTTTGCAGTAATTGTAAGTGGAGTGGTCCTGAATTTCGTTTTGTACACTTTAGGGCCAAAACGACGCTGTTTTAGTTCTAAAATGTACAAAACAACATCGTTTTGCATGCTTTAGGATCACTCCACCTAATTTAGGGCTCCGAACTTGTTAGTTAACTGTAGCTATCAACTTAGCAAGCAAGAAAGAGAAAGAGCGGGGAGGAGAGAGACTGATTGTGTGGGATTAATTTATCGGTTCATATTTTAATTACTATTTGATATTTAGCCTGTACAATAGGACCTATGTGTTTACTTGTTAGCTAACTACTTAGCAAATTAAATTGGGCCTTACTTTTTTATTAAGTGGATATTTTAACATATGAAATCTAGTATTTGCAATGGGGGTGCCCCAACAAAGGATGCCAGTGTGATTTTATCAATAAAAAATGAGTTGTTAGTATTAAAATTAGATTTTTTTTATATTTTCAAAATTCTCTTATTAAGAAAATTGAATAAGTATAAAATTTGAATTAAAATAATTAATTTTTTTAATAAAAATGAAAAAAGTGTGAAACCAAATCAATTACCAACTTAAAAATTATGGTAAACCAAACGAAAAGGTAGTTTGATTCCTTTTTATAATGGATCAAGCTCATGTGCAATTTATTTTTAAACTGTATCGGTATAGTTTAAGTATTTTAAATTTTATTCTAAATTTATTTTAGTGATCTAAATTGTTCATATTATAGAATTTATCGAGAATTTTAGTAATTTACAAAATTACAGATCAATAGTAGATCAATATCAATTTATATTAAGATAAATTAGTATATTTATATGTGTCACACTTATTTATTAAATTTTAAAATAATACTAAATTTTATTTTGATTAATTTTATTTTTTATAATACTGATATTTACGATAAAATTGATTATATATAAGGTTTGAATTGCTAAAATAAGCCTAAAATTATTGAACTGTGCCGGTGTACTCCGTATACTGACTGCAGATAATTCATGTCCTTTTTTAACCTCGAATTGAAGAGAAAGACACGTGTTGACCACTGAAGCAAAGGCTTGTGGAGGAGCCACGTGGTGAAGACGTGGCAAGAGCTCCGTACATTTGACACCTTCCTTAATTTCAATGGTGGGCGGACTCGAAATTCGCAATTTCACGCACTGTAGTGCGATTGGGCCCCGCATAGAAAATTCTAACTATTGGTCTCTATTGTTTAGGAAACTATCATTTTAGTCTCTAAAGTTCTAATTTAAACAATTTCAGTAATTTAGTTTCTAATTAGTTGCAATTTGGTCCCTTTATATAATTCATTCAAAACGATAATGTTGTAGATTGATTGCGATTTTATTTTGGGGACTATTACAACGGAGTTCAGTTTTGGAGGCTTGTATGAGGTAAACCCCTAGACACTTATTTTTGGCCAAAAAAAAAACATTTTTTAGATTTTTTTTGGTTACATAATCAATTTTACACCATCAATCTAATTACAAGAAACTTAAAAATTTTAAAACATGACATTTCAGCATGGTATGGAAATTAAGTAATTCACAATCTGAAAATTTCTTACATTGTTTGACATGATAATTTTTATATATTTTAATGTGATATTCTCAAATTAATCAATATTGGGATATAAAAAAAGAAAAAGTTTTCACATTTTATAAAAAATAGTGAGAAATTCCCACTTTTCACAAAAAATGGCAGTCTCTCAATCCACAAACCACAATGATGAGATGTTAAACTCAAATTCTCAGGCTCAGTTTGGTACCAGGTTTTCGGGTGGCTTATTTTAAGCTTATAAGCAAAAAAAGCAGGCATAATTGACTTTTTTTACTTTTTTATTTATTTTTAGCTAAAATAAAGCCAGAAAAGCAAAAAAATTAAAAAATATTGACTTTTTTAATAGTAAATTTAAAAAAAACTTGATTTTTAAGCATTACCAGACGGAGCCTCAATAGCCTAAATGGAAAATCTCTCACTTTCAAACCATTTTTCACAAAATGCTTGGGCGGGATTGTACGAATCCATTCTTGAAAATTTCAAAAAAAAAAACTCTATGAAAGAGGCGTTATGATGAGAAGTATAGGTTGGGTATAATACTAATTTTTAGGACTTTTATTGCTTAGAAACAAATTGCTGGACTTTTGTAATTATAAGTCCATATAATAGGGATGGAACCCAAATCACCCTTTTTTTTGAAATATTTTGCATTTTCCATCAATTTGTTTAAAAAAATTGAATGCAGTAACCCGAATTAAAATTGATTGAAAACTGTAATATACTTTTGTGTAAATTAAAATTATAAGAACTAAATTGAAACTTCTTTTAAACTACAGGGACCAATTGTGATATTTACTCTCATATAAAAACCCGGTTGCGGCCGACCCTTCCAGCCTTTGTACCAAGCTCATAGCTAAAAACACCGTGTGAGAAGGAGATTTGTCGAACACCGTCCCTCCCCGCCTACTCTCTCTCACATCTATATCACTCAGTCTCCTCCTGTTGATTCTGAAAGCTTTAAACGTTGGTTGATGGAGAAGGCTATCCTTGTGCTGAGAACTTCTGGTGAAGAGCTGGAAAGGAGACTCGAAAGATTTGAAGATTTGTGACCAAGAAAGATCTTATCTTGGTGAGAGCAGCTAATAACAGGTAATTTAATTGTGCTTGTATGTGTGTGTGTTTGTATATGTATTTCTATATGCTAATATAGAAATAAATATGTTTTCAATTTTGCAAGTAATTTTCACTAATTCGGATCCTCTGAAGTGCATCATGTGGAGTGTTTTTGAATATACGATGTCGTTTTGTACACCTCATGATCAAAACGGTGTCGTTTAAAACGACGTTGGTCAGTCATTTTGGTCATAAAGTGTACAAAACGACGTCATTTTGTACGAATACTTCACACATGATGAACACTTCACACATGATGCACTTAAGAGGATCCAAATCTGTATTTTCATACGCCGTTTTTCTTTAATTGTACTATTTTTTATTTTTATTAAGATGAATTTATTTAAATTTTTTTTAATAAAAATATTTGAATAAAAGTAATATTTAGTTAAATTCGGCTGATGGAGACAAAATCCGAAATGGAGGGTGAAAATCACGGGTGTTTCAAATTGCATGCTTTTGATGATCTCAGTTTGTGAAAATTAGACTTTGCACTCTTGTACTTTTAACCGGAATCTCAGTTTGGGTAAATTACTCTTTCCACCCGTGTAGATGTGAAATTACAAGAATAATTTATACTAAATCCATGATAATATAGACTTCAAATTTAAATACAAAATCGAAGTTAATTGCAAATCGTGAGTTTGGTACTAATGATTGGATCGTTAAATTAGGTTCTTGGTCAATTTGCAACCCCATTTTCGTATCTAGTTAGTTTTTATTTTAAGGAAATATTTCATTTTTTTTTTAGTTTCTCATTTTTCGAATCTGCGAAATATGGTGCTATAGATATGTAATTATGCTCTATTGATAGTTTCTATTAGGGCTGCCAAACGAGCAGAGTCGAGTCGGAGTTTTAGCATGTTTAGGCTGGCTCTCTCGTTTAGAAACTTGTTCAGGCTCGAGCTCGGCTCGAGTCGAATCGGAGCCTAAAAATACAAG
>CM018907.1:5714196-5716696 GCA_009663005.1 Actinidia chinensis | reverse complement strand
GAAGCTCAGATGATAATGAGGGAGTGGCAAGATCTTCATACAAAGTAGACATCTCAGTAGGCGTTGTAGACGGATACGAAATTGAACTGGTATCAGCGGCATCAGGAAACAAATTAATAGATGGATTAGTAAAGAAATAGGGAGACGAAGGAGCAAACAAATGAAATGAAGACAAGGAAGAGAACATTTTATGTTTCCAAAAAATTACATGACGAGACACACGAAGGCGCTTGGATTGAGGATCCCAATAGCGATATCCCTTGTGTTCTATTCTATATCCCAAGAAACAACAAAGACGAGCGCGAGGCTCTAATTTGTTGTGCTCATGAGGCTCAAGCAGGACAAAGCAGTCGCAACAGAAGACACGAAGATGCTTATAGGAAGGAGGACGACCATACAACCGTTCATAAGGGGATTGGTTGTCCAGAAAGAGGAGATGGAATACGGTTGATGGTATAGATCGGTAAGGGCAACCTCTCCCCAGAAACGTTCAAGGCAAGATGAGGAGATAAGAAGGGCACAAACAGTGTCAAGAATATGACGGTGTTTATGTTCTCCGTTATCATTTTGTTGAGAAGTGCCAGGACAGGAGCGATGAGGGAGGGTCCCCTGTTGGCAGAGGAAGTGAAGGAACGAATGATCTTTGTATTCCATGGCATTGTCGAAGCAAAATACTTTGATGGGTAGGGAAAATTGGGTGTGGATCATGGCAGCAAAATCTCAATATGTTTGAGTTAGTTCAGATCTATTATGGAGTAAGTAGATCCAGGGAAATCGTGTATAATCATCCACAAATTTTTTGGGAACATAAAATGTTCTCTTCCATGTCTTCGTTTCATTTGTTTGCTCCTTTGTCTCCCTATTTCTTTACTAATCCATCTATTGATTTGTTTCCTGATGCCGCTGATGCCAGTTCCATTAAGGATCAGTCTACAACGCCCACTGAATGTCTTCGTATGAAGATCTGGCCTATTTCCCTCATTATCATTTCTGAGCTTCCAGTGATCTCAATACCTCCCCAATCCTGACACTGTTTCATTCCTCCTGATATTCCCCTTTGTCGGTCTACCCGCGGTAAAAAGCCACTCTACTCATCTTCGTGACTATCACTGCTTTGATTCATACTATCTCATCATGAACCTCATTCTTATCATGAGGCTAACCCTGCATGGCAGCAACAAGACTGAGGGAATACGGCTCTTACCCAAAACTAATACTTGGGATTCGGTGGATCTCCCTCTGGTTTTTAAAACAACAATGGACTGCAAAGGGTTTTACAAAATCAAAACCGCTCTAATGGTTCGATTGAGAGAATCAAAGCTTGCCTTATTGCTAAAGGGTATGCTCAAGGAGTATGGGATTGGAATTATGAGGAGGCATTGCCCCAATGCCAAGGTCACTTCTGTTCACAGTTTACTGTTGTATGAGTTATACATGGCCGCTACATCAGAGGGATTGTAAACATGCATTTCTAACTGGGGATCTTTGAAAAAGTATATATGCACTCCTCTATGCTCTTCTCATCGCCTATCAGATATGCAAACTCAACCGCTGCCCTTATGGTCTCAAGCAGCCATCGGCTGGTTTGCCAAGTTCGTTCTACCATTGAACTTTGGCTTCTCCACTTGCCCCTATGGCTCTACCCTCTTTAGTGGTCGCTCTAATCGGCGGTTTGCCATCTTCTACTCTATGGATGACATGATCATCACGGGAGATGATTCTCTCTGGTATCATTGAGTGAAAGTTTCCTTCGCCACCGGTTTGAAATTGAAAGGATCTTGGCACAGACAGCTACTTCTGGGTCTTGAGATTCTGTCTAATTCTTATGACGATATCTATCTCAAGCTAAATATGCTTCGGATCTTCTCTCTCGGGCTGTGGGCTCACTGTAGCCAAAAGATTGCTCCACTCCTCTCGAGCAAAAATGACGCTTACCCTTACGGAGGAATACCACTTTCAGATGTTTACCCTCTAATGCGCCCTAGTAGCAGTCTTGTCTACTCATGTCTTGTCCGGAGATGCCCCTTTTGCTGTTCATCAGTCAGTCAATTTCTATCAGCTCCTCGTTCCACTCACTATGCTGTTTGTGTTCTCCGCATCCTTCGCTATGTCAAGGGTTCGTATTCTTTTCATGGTTCCACTATTCCTCCCATTCCCCTTAACTTGGTGCTTTACTACTTTCCTACTGAACCGTCGATCCAACCCTGGCTTCTGTTTCTATTTTAGGATCTTCTCTTATTTCTTGGCAGACAATTATTGCTTGCTCAGTGAGTATCGTGCTCTCGCTGATACTAAGTCAAATGCTCTTTGGCTTCGATGTTTTTTTCTGACATGAAGTGTTTCTCATTCCAGGTGCCTACACCCTTATTGTTGACAATCGCAGTGTTCCATACAAATTGCTCACAATGATGTCTTCTATTATCGTACCAAACACATTGATATCGATTGCCATTTCATTCGGCAGCTTATTGGCAATGGCATTGTGCATCTTCACTCAGTT
>CM018907.1:5626696-5629196 GCA_009663005.1 Actinidia chinensis | reverse complement strand
CCTAACCCTACCATTTTTCAGCAAGTTTTATACCTATTTCGGAAGATGGTAGTCAAGGTTTTCAAATATGGTTCGTGGAGGGAAATGTTTATGCTATGAGGGAGGACGAATGTTGTTTGGAAACCATATCAGAACAAATGAGCTTTGTTTAGTGTTATACATGCAAACTATTTGACCTCTGATTAATTTTACGATGTCAAATAAATGGTGTGCAAACGATTTGACCTTTGATTAATTATACGATGCCAAGCAAATGGAGTTTGTTTGCCTTCGAACCTTTGGCGGTGGTTCAAATGTTTACCGTCGAAATCAAGAGGGATTGAGAGAAAAGACGTTTAGAGTTGGTAGTGGCAAGATGTTAGCTTTATAGGTGGAGGATGGAGGTGACAACGAACTAAAGAAATGGTGGTATTGGATCTAGGGAAGGAGAGAGGGGAGCGGGGGGACGGTTGTTATTGTTGTTGTTGTTGGTGGTGGTGGTGGTGGTGTTTGGGTTGGGGGGAGGGCCTACGGCAACAGAAATGGTGGATGAGTGGAGTTGGGGTGGGTAATTTAGGGCTATCCCCCAATCCGATGGAACTGAAAAATCGGTTTGGACCATTCTGAACTAGTCGGGTTGGTTCAGTATTTTGAGTAGCCATTCGGTTCTATTTTTTAAAACCTGAAAACCAACCTAGGTGGGGTGATTTCATGAATTCGTGTTTGAACGCGTCCCAAACAAAAACTAGACTCGCAATCGTAATTAATAATTTTTTAATATAAAAATTCTCAACTATAAAATACAAAATATATAATCCTAATAGTATATCTTTTGATGTTGTTTTTTTATTTTTCACTCATGTTACCTATGTTAATTTATGGACATCTAAATTTACGTGAAAATATTAAAGTCTAGCTAAATGGAGTGTTCAATAGAAAATTTATCATGAATATGTTGTTGTTTTGTAAGAATTTTATCTTAAATATGTTTATGTCCTGGATATATATATGTGTGTGGTTGTTTAGTAGAGAATTTAATAATTTATCTACCCAAATGTAGTTCCAAATTGGAAATAAACTATTATTTTTAAGTTTGGATTCGATTGATTCTAATTTTAGGACGAATTAGATTTATTCAAAAGTTTCAAAAACTGTAGGGTTCGGTTCGATCTTTAATTTTATTAAAAATCGAATCAATTCGATCCGTGTCCCCCTAGTTAATGCTAGGTATGAAAAGATTGAAGAATATAGCAATTCAATAATTATGGAGTTGATCTGAGATTAAACTCAAAAACACCTAAATTTCGGGTTTAACGGGCCGTTTGGCTGGCGGATATGGGAGGGGGATAAGTTTTAAAGGGTAGATAAATTTTAAAGGATACTTTGAATGGTGATAAACTTTTTTTAACTTTGTTTGGATCACTTTTTTTAGATGGAGTGAAAATAAGTGTGATAAAAGAAAATATAGAGAGAGAAACAATATAAAATATCTTTAGATATTTAAAAATATATTTTATTTCTCTCTCTCTCTATATAAATAAAAATATACATTTTGTTTCTCTTTATATATTTTTTTTCTTATCCATCACCTCAATCAACAAACCACCGCTTATCCCCGGATAACTTTTAGTTAGGTAGTCTAGGCCACCAAAAATTATCCGCCTCTATCCACCTGCTGGGGGAAAACTTATCCGGTGGGCATAAATTACCCCTCCCTTATTCGCCACCAAACGACTCCAAATCCTGGGGGAAAAATTATCCCCCCTCCTAATCCTCCAGCCAAACAGCCCCTAAGGAGTCTTTTGGGCTGGTGGATTATGAGGGTGGGAGAACTTTTCTCCCACAAACCTCCACCCACCCCCCCCCCCCCCACCAGGATCTACCTTTTTTTCCCACGCGTTTGGCTGGCGGATAAGGAGGCGAATAATTTATGCCCCGAGTAAAATTTTTTTTTTAACAAAAAAAAAAAAAAAAATTTAAACATTTTATTTTTTTTTAATTTTATTTAATTAATTTTTCCCTCAGCAGGTGCAATAAATGTGGATAATTTTTGGGTGGCTAGACCCGAACTAAGTTATTCCGGGGGATAAGGAGGTGAGGATAAGAAAAACAAAAGATAAAACCGAGAAACAAAATGTATATTTTTATTTATATATATATATATAGAAACAAATATCTTTTTTTAATTATCTAAATATTTTATATTTTGTTTCTCTCTCTATATTTTCTTTCTTATCCCGCACCTTTATCCATCCATTCTAAAAAATATCCAAAAAAGTTAAAAGTTATCCCCTTCAAAAGTTATCCTCTCTAAATTCTTATCTCCCCTTTAAAACTTATCCCCCTCCCCATATCCGCCAGCCAAACGGCCCTAAAGTGTATCGAGAAACATGTGGGTATCCTGAGATGGTTGCATTAGAAGCTATCGTCCTAATTGCCATAAAACCCTGGTTTAAAACCAGTTTCACAATCGATGCACGCGCCACAGAGCCTACGTGCCAACTGCTCTCTACTCTCTCTC
>CM018907.1:5579196-5581696 GCA_009663005.1 Actinidia chinensis | reverse complement strand
ATTTTTTTTTATTAGTCACTGAGTATCCTACAGCATTTGGGCCCCACTCAACTAATTTCTTTCTATTTTCTCTGTGAGCAACTAACCCTTCACATCTCAGAATGTAAAAACGGGATGTGCGAGCGCAGCCCACCGCAGGAATCGACACGATATCTCTCCGAGTGTTATCTCGGTATCTGAACGTCCTCATGGAGCCTCCTTACAAACTCCTGTCCTTCTTCCCCGGGGTGGAGGTAAGAATCCGAACCAGAACCTAACTCCCTGATAAGGCCGCCCATTCCCCCTGTATCCCCACTGTTTTCTCGAAATCCTTGTTTTCAAAACCATCTTTTTATTTTTATCACCACCCTTTATCTCCTCTGGCTTTGTAGCTTCATTCACTCCCTCCCTCGACACTTCCGTTGTATTCTCATTAGCCAACTTTCAGCTGAAGCATAGGAGCTAACTTTGGGGTCTGAATTAGATGAAATGATAATTGAAGTGAGAGAAGAAAATGCAGATATAGAAAACTACAAACAGTTCCAATCGACGTAATTACCCTTTTATGACAGAATTAATGATAATTTTCTTTTTTTATCTCTATCAATGAATTGGAATACATTGACTCAATTTTAAATTGGAGACTCTAAATAGAAAAAATAAATGTTTGATACTAGAGTAAAGTTTAAAGGCTAGTTGACCCTTTCAATAAAATTAAGGGGGTAATTGCATAGGATCTGAGGATTTAGACTCGTTTAAATTTTAAGCACTTGATTTTTTTTATTAAAAAAAATAATTTTATATTTTTTGTTAAGAGAAAATTGATTGACAAAGAGCGCTGATGATATTAATGATGGCGCCGGTGATAACAATGATGTCGGCTCTACCACCAAAATCGGTGAAAAGTCGTCAGTGAAGATGATGTTGCGATGACGTCAACAGCAAAAGACAGGAAAAAAAATCAAGAATGGGTTTTTTTTTATTATTCTAATAAAGTCCCAATAAATTCTTGAATGAAAAAAAAATTATTATTTCAACAAATCTTATACAGTGCATGTTTGCTATATATATGTAACTTATAGAATAATAAATTTATCATTCTACAAAATAGTATGAAAAAAATAACAAATTTATCATTATACACAAAAAAATGTATAAAAAATAGAAATTAAAATATATAACATTAGTGTGTGAGAGTGAAATGTTTAATTGAAAAATATAGTGAATATAAATTAAATTTTTATTTATAATACATTAAATTTTTTATTAAAAAATAGAATGAGAAATTCATCATTCAATACAGTCAATCCAACTCAAATGGCCTAAATAGAGTTTTTAAAATGGTCAATATTTAGGCTCCGTTTGGTGATGCTTAAAAGCCAAGTATTTTTAAAGTTTGTTATTAAAAAAATTTTTTTTTTTTTTTTATTTTGTGCCTTTACTTTAGCTAAAACTAAGCAAAAAAAGTAACTCTGATTGAATTTTTTACTTATTTTAAGCAAAAAAATAAAAAAAAAAACTAAAAAAACTGGTGCCAAGGAAGCCTTATTTGGTCAAAATTCAGGCCACAGGACTTGGACGTCAAAGCCCCCAAAATAAATCTTCCATTATTTTTCTCTCCAATTATTTAGGTAAATTTCACCATTAGTCCTTGTAGTTTGACCAAAGTTTTATTTTGGTCCCTGTAGTTTTAATTCAACATTTGAAATCTTATAGTTTTAATTTGATTTTAATATAGTTCCTCCGTTAATATTCGATAACAATTTAGACGAAAAACAAGTGCGTGAAGACTCACATTGTCATTTTTAAGTACCAAAAATAAAACTTTAGCCAAAGTATAAGAATCAAGAGTGGTAAAATTATGTAGAGTTGTCAAATGGTTCGGCCTGATCCGAATTTAGTTCGAGCTTTGGGGCGGGTTGGACTAAGCTCAAAAAAAAAACGGACCGAACTTGGGCCAAACCTAAATTTGTTAGTGGTTGCCCAGCCTGAAAATTTGAGTTTTTACTTCGGGCTAAAGCCGGGCTTTTCCTCCTCTCTTTCTCTCTCTCTCTATTGTTTTTTGTTTATTTATTTATTTTTCCTTTTTTCATTTAATTTATGGCTTATGGCTTGTTTGTAGATGTATATGCTATTGAATAATGATTGGTACACACTCAAAAATGATGTGTATAGACACATCTATTTTGCTTTTTATAAATAAGTAGAAACCCCGCCCGAATTATGTTTTTAAAAAAACGTGAAATCTAATTAGGAACTTTCCCCCTTTATTTTTGTGAGAAAATAATGAGTGTGTCCTTATAAATACCCAAAGTGAGTAGGTAACTATCACTACCTCTACGCTAATCAGCTATCGCTAAGAGGTGTCCGCCCAAGTATCTCACCCACCCAAAACAAGCGCGTGGGTGAAAACTCTCCCATACCATTAGGTTAGTTTAATCACTCCCCGGAACAGGCGCGAATGTATGAACTGCAGCTTGTTCCCATATATTTTTCTTTACAAGGGCCAAGGATACAGGGA
>CM018907.1:5494196-5496696 GCA_009663005.1 Actinidia chinensis | reverse complement strand
TGATTTGGTAGGCGCCACCGGGAGCCGGTTGCAGTAAAGGCTTTGGATGGTGCAGCCGTGCATGCCTCGAAAGAAAGAGAGAAAGAGAGATCACCTTCGTCGTTCTTCCTTAATGAGTTCGTCGAGGACTCAAAGGCGTTTTATGGGTGAGAGGCTTAGAGCTTATGGGTGAGAGGCTTAGAGCAACCGCTGTTTCTGTCTGTGTGTAATAACAGAGGCACATACTACTTATTTTTTTTCTTATTTATATGAGGACACTGAGTTTAGATTAGGATTATGATTTAAATGAATGATCGAGATTAAATATCTATATATATTAATATATATAAAAGTTTATCGGTTTAGTTCGATTTTTTTCTCAGATCGGATTGAAACCGAAAGCGAAATTCCTGTAGACCGTGGACTGAACCGCGATGGATAGCTGAAAACCGATGGTTCAGTCCGGTCCGGTGGGTTGGTTCAGTTCGTCGTTTTTTTTCCCACCCCTAATGCTAACAACCATATTTTGGACCATGGTTAAGGGATATATATACAAACCAAAATAGCTAGAATTTCAATATAGATTTTTACACATTTCAAAACAATTTAGTTTTTCTATATTTTAATACATTTTTTGAACAGACCTCCCAATAAATTGTGATTATCATTTCCCATTTGTTATTAAATGGCTCCTTCATTTATTTATTTTTTTGCATTAGTTACTGCCTTTCTAAAGGTAGGAATCCTGAAATTTAACACAAACAGCAGGTCTGACTGTAGTGGCAAGAATGTAATTATCGATCCCGACGCATAGTTAAAGAACACCTAGAAGATTGGGAAATTGTACTTATTAAGGTCGTATATATATGCAGTACAAAGACCATTAAAAATTGGCTATGGTGTACTTCTGTAGTACAGAAAAGAGAAGTAATGCTATGGTTCGGCTCAACCCATACCACTGTCTTATATTTTTATATAACCGTTCATATTCATTTTTCGGCCCCGCACTAATGAACGGTTGAGGATCATCGATGCAGTCTCAAGTGTCACGCACACGAGATGAGTATGAACGGATATGGAGGATAATAGTCTAAGAGCGAGCCGATATCATGCTATTAATACACTCAATTGCACATACATTTATACAAATCCTCTTAAATAGGTTTGTGTGGACGGCTGATATGATGGCGTGTATAGCATTGCTCTAAAAGAGCCATCGTTTTTGCCCTCTTCTCCCGAAATAAAAGAATGGGTTAACTACACGTTACACCCTAAATTATCCCTATTTTTCGCCCTGAACTAAAAATGCTACAAGTTAACACCTTCAGCTATCAGAAATGGAGCTGACCCCTAGACCATTAATGTGAATAGCGCACAATTACTAATTTTACTCGTAATTTTAGTATGTCAGAAAAGAAGATATATAATTTTTGTGGGTATGTATAGGACTAGAGTTTTGTAAAGAGATAAAATATCAAGTATCAGCTCTGGCCAAGTTAAGGCAAATACCGCTGCCGGCCTATCATTCCATAGCAAGTTCGGTGGGGTCTCTGCGCTAGAGCTCTGTCCAGATGCAACCATCGGTAGGGTTCCCAAGGCACGTCAAGGGCAGATGGTGACTTGCACGACGAAGTTTTCTCTGACACTCTCCACGCTTGGACCGAGACGCCGGCGACATGATGGGGTAGCTACCAACTGTCCCTTAGGGGTATGGCCGGGTTAGCCGCCTGCTCACTGATATAGTAGTCAGCATGCCCCAACATGCACCGAGTTATAGTCTGTTTAGTGACATGGCGGTTAGCGCATTCAGGCACGCGCCAAAATTGTGTTATAAAAGGGCAGTACCCTTCTGCTCTCGAGGTACATAGTATTTGGTATTTTCAACTATCTAAAGCCAAAACTCTCTCTCTCTCTAAACACTTTTAGTCACTTGCTTGATCGTCAAAAGAGTTCCGAAATAACTTCAGTGGCCATCCTCATTGGTCCTGTTTTGCAGTTCTATCCGGCAACCTACAACGACCACAACTATTGTTTTGTCACTGCAAGTGTCTATTTTCGATTTTTCTTCTTCTATTCAAATATCCACACTCCCACACTGTCACGACCCAACCCAATTATATACATGTGGGTCCACCTTTATTTGTGGTACTATCTACGGCCCAATGAGATCCCACTCACTAAGGCCTATTTCTCATTCAGTTAGAGATTTTTCTATTAATTCAGTTACTTACTTGAATACCATAAATCATTTGGAAAATAATTCAAAATAACAGAGCGATGTGTCATACATATTATACAAATACTCTTTCATTCCATCCTGAATAAAATAGAGCAAACACAATTTTATCCTAATTATTTGTAGCAATCTTAATAAAACTAATAAACATTCAGATTTTATCATTCCTATACTGATTTTATAGTATAGGCCTTCCCCCATCAACACTAGGGTCACCCGCCCTTCAAATTGCGTTTCCACTTCGTTCTCATTACCCTGAAATGTTACGTACGCACTACGTCTTAA
>CM018907.1:5446696-5449196 GCA_009663005.1 Actinidia chinensis | reverse complement strand
TCTTTTTACAACCGCAATGTTAAGGTCCAAGCTCGCTCAACCAACTAAAAACACCGTTACCCATCAACCATATGATATTGTCAATGTTGTAAAACTAGATAAATGAGCGATGCGAATCTGAAACACCTCAAAACAGTTACCCATCAATTCTCCATGAACATTGATATCATCAATGTTAAAAAACTAGATAATGTGAGGCGAACATAAAAAAGGACTGTGTGAATGAGTACAAACCGTATCCATCAAGTAAGGCACATTCATTTTTATGGAAACTTTTTTTTTATTTTTATTAGGACTTTAAACTCTAGCATATAAAAGACAAAGTTTCAAATAAATTCAACACAAAGAAAAAAAGAATGTCTCGCTCTTAGACTCTGGTGTCTTTCTGTTTTTTAATATCTGTAAACTTGGAGATCTAATATTTATTTCCTCTAATTTAATAAAAAATTGACGTAGGCAATTTTGCCAAATCTCGTAAATTATTGTTGGTTCTATATACGCGGGTGTGTGATTGCTGATTCGATTTTTGAGGGCACAACAATATTGCATAGACAAGGGAAGAAGAAGAAACAACAAATCGAAAGCAAAAAGAATCCTAGCAAAAACATTAGGTTGTTACTTCTTTTGAATTTGAAACTTAGAATGCAAAAAGTTTCTTTGTGCATCTATGGCCCAATTCCCACATGGTGGGATAGAGGTTGGAAGCGGGCCTCAGCCTCAGGCTCGCCTCTCCTGTTTAAAGTTTCCTCTTATGAGTTCCCATTAAAAAAAAAGTTCCCCTTATAGTGAGTTTAACTTTGTAAGCACTGGTAATTGACAGATTTAGTAGATTTTTAACGTTGACTCTGATCATGGTGGATAGACTCTACGCATTGAGATGTTGCCACATAATACAGTTTTTAAAGTTTTTCTTAACCGTCCGATGCAAGTGAATTGCACTGTTTTGTTCGGGTTTGTGTTCAACTCGCGATTTGTAATTGAGCGCTTTTGCTAATTATTATGGTTTTTTAAAGAAGTTGGGTTTATTTCTTTTTGGTTCAATTAGAAACAGGGGGACTTGAATTTGCAAGTTCACCTATGATGCATTTTATCTATTTCAAATATTATAATTAGGCACGTGATTAGTATGGATGAAAAAACCTTTTTTAGTATGGATATCATTTTCGGATCATGGAACAGTTTCCAATTTTGAATTTTTTACTTATTTTTTTTTACATATATCAGTGTATTACCCCGTCTTTAGCGATCATCATATTCACCATCTCCTACGAGTTCCGGCATCGTAAATAGATGACAAACTTCATCATAAGTAAAATAGTTTGTACAATACATGATATTTTATTCATAATTGGGACAATTGATTCATTCATTAGGACAAAATATGGATAATTTGAATCTAAAAAGTTTATCATAATTGGACATATATAGATTTTTTTTAATGAAAAAATCATTTGAAAATTGGATTAGAATATGTGATAGTTACACTTAGGCTCCGTTTTTGTACTAGCTTTTTTGGTGACTTTTTTTAAGTTATAACTTTTTGGTTTATAAGCAAAAAAAACAGTCTAGTTTGTTTTTTGCATTTTTATTTTTTTTGTTTATTTTAGCAAAAGTAAAGCCCAGGAAAAACAAAAAAAAAAATAAAAAATCTTAGTTGTTTTGGTAGCAAACTAAAAAAAGCTTGTGGCATTAAATAGTACCAAATGGAGCTTAGGCCTATATGGATGTTGGCTTTTATAAAAAGATGATCTTTTTTTTAGATATTCTGTAAGTGAAAATTTGGCTAAAAAAGAAAATTTAATTTGTTACCATGACAATTTTATAATGATCCTAAAACCCATTGTAATTTCATCGTAATAAGTGATCCCAAAGTGATCCAAGTTATAGATATCTTGTTAGTTTTCTTGTATGGTAGTGACCAGGAGTCCAGAAATTAGGTTTGTGAGGGTAAAATCGTAGAATTTAGTTCAACGGGGTCAAAATTATAAAAATTTATGACAAATTATATTTTTTGTTGGAAGGGAGTCAAAATGGTATTTATGAAAATTACATTAGAGGATAGTGATTATAATCTTTTTCAATGAGGTCAATTGACTTCCTCACTTGCCTAGGATGATTTGTCCATGGCAGTGACCCTTCAGTTCCCATTTCTTCAGGCAAAGGATTAGAGAAATTTTTCTCAACTGATCCACATAGAGTACGACTTTTCAAGAGATTTTAAAAGTATTGACAATATCAGTAATCGAGTGGTGTTAAAACATGCTAGAATAGATTCATCTGACACATTTTAAATAACTCAGATTTTATGAACACGTATATTGATTTTAGACGTTTGATTAGGACCTTCATGCATTACTTTGTAAACTTATCTCTTATTTCTTCATAGATTGCATGCAAATTCTATGAATTCTATGAATCATTGGATCCAATTTGGATCAAGTACACAGTACACTAGATTCATAGCCTTGGCCATTCATTTGAAAACCTTTCAATCCATTTT
>CM018907.1:5424196-5439196 GCA_009663005.1 Actinidia chinensis | reverse complement strand
AAGGCTTGTGGGCAGGGAACGTGCGCTGCCTAATTTCGTGCATTCGTTGTTCCTCCCACTTTGCAACTCTCAATCAACACACGTGTCATCACTGTCAGCACCTCTACTTGAATGTCAAGAAGCCCGGGATTTCACCCTCACACATCACCTCACTCACTCCTTTGCAGGCGGTCCCACCACATCCTCATAAATAAGCCAACGAATCGAATTAAAAGGAAAAATGGTGACCATTTCACGTTCGCGGCTGGCCAGTGGTTAGCATTTTATTCGTGATAAAATTAAAATTGCTTAATAATTATATTTATGTGATTTTATCACTATAGGGGAAAAAAGAGGGTTAACGACACTTTGTCCCGATAAAGTATTAACCGATTTTCACTTTAGCTCTCTAACTAAACATTTTTCTACATCGACCCTCAATGCATTGAATAGTTTACAATCAGAACTAATTACTAACTCTGTCTAACTTTGTAGATAGAGTTTATCAAGTAGGCTCCGCACAAATTCTTTACCCATTTCCTCCCAGATCCTTACCCAAATCCAAATCCTAACCCAAATTGTCGTAATTAAACCGCCGCCGCTGT
Source organism: Actinidia chinensis (assembly GCA_009663005.1). NCBI lineage: Eukaryota > Viridiplantae > Streptophyta > Magnoliopsida > Ericales > Actinidiaceae > Actinidia > Actinidia chinensis. The sequence goes on along the minus strand of CM018907.1, from coordinate 5,438,612 downwards.
TGCTCACTGTCTCGCACAGAAATATGAGATAATATAAAGAGAGAGAGATGAAGTCTCTTCGTCATTGCGTTGTCTCCTCACCGGGTTCGTTGCTCTCGTCACCGAGTCTACAAGAGCACAAAGAGAGAGATGAAGTTGTCTCGTTTGTATCGTTAACGTTATAATCATCACCGTCGCTATAGAGTTTATTGCATCTGATCTCTCTCTAGTTTGCTAGTCTCTCTCTTGTTTAACTGGAGGAAGTGGTTTGGATCTCTTTTTGGGTGGTAGTGATGGTGGGTCCGTGGCGGCGGTGATTTGAAGCAATGGCACTGGGTACCGCATTGTGTTTGGGGATAGGATAGAAGGGGCATTTAGGTTAGGGTTAGGAAATTTAATTGGGCTTTATGGTTTGGGTTAAGGTATGGGTTTCGAAAAATTGAAATTGATTTCATTATCGACATGGGTGACACTTGTCATTTTCTGTTCGATAGAGTTAGTAGACGACCTTAATGGCAACAAATTCAATAAGCTGAGAGCTAATGGGGGAATTAATCAATATTTTAATGGGGTAAAGTATAGTTAACCCTAAAAAAATGAATGGCCTACTTTTAGGCTAGCCCATGACAATTCTTTTTTGAAAGAAATGTGTTGATGTAGGCACACATATCAATTTAATTTTTTTAAGAAAACATAGGTGCACGCCTTCCGATACACTATATATACTAACCTCTTTAAGAGAGAATCCCACTTCGGCATGTTTTTATGAGAATTTACACCCCCAGGTCCAGAATAGAAAATGACCTATCAATTGCTTAAATAGAGCCATTAACATCAAGGTTTAATTCTAATTTTAAAAACAATGTTATATCATTTTTTTTAAAAAAAATCCTCAAATTTGCCTGTATTTATATTTATAGTGTTATTTCGTTAATCAATTTTATAAAAATCAATTTTATATTTTAAAAAATCAAAGCAATTTATTAATATTAATCTTTCAAATAAAAACAAACAGTTACACATTCTTTACTTCCTTCCATATAAAACACTATAATAAATTATACTAACGTCTCTACGAAATTCACAAAACAATTTGATGTTGATGAGGAGTACAATCTTCACTATGAAGTAAGCAAGTTACCAAGTTCATCTACTGAAATAAGCACATCACCATAATTATGCCGCCTTATCTGATGTGATCAATTCGTTAAGCTCGGATTTTCTGAAATGTCATCCACATATTCCATGGGATTTTACCTCGCCAATTTCATGTCGCCACATCTATCTTACCAGTCACTATGAGATGATCTTGAGACTCTATCTCCATCAAGTCTCATATATTCACGGTACTACCTCCATTTGGCATTCTTCTCCTTTTACTTCGAAATCCTCGGCCACGCCTTTCATACTTGACTGCCCAATGATTACTCCGTGATCTTCTCGTACGACTGTAAATTTTCATCTATAAAAGACCGTTCTCCATCCACCAGAAGAGGGTAATTGTATTCTCACTCTCTGAGCCTAACTCTATGCTTTTCTTGCTCTACTCTGTCTAGTTTATTCACATCGATCTCATCTCCACGATGTGGAATTTAGAGCAGCCTCAGCCTCACCTCGGTCGGTAACGTTTATTCTCGTTCTTATTCCTTGGTCACCGGTCCCACGAAATACCGAGCTTACAGAGGGCATTTTGCTTGTTGGGTTTCCTCATTCCAAAGTTCTACCAAACATATTCATAATCTTTTTGGAGCTAACACATTGGCAGCCATAGTTTCTCAATCTACATTAACCGAACAAATACAAACAATAAATAAATTTTCAAATTTTTTTATTTTGATATTTTATAATATTCTTACGTGACTGATTCCAGGATTCATATCCTCTAACCAGGGTTCCCTCTACGATCTTATAGATGTTTTTATTTTTAGATTGCGGACCACTTATGAAACGATCCAACGGAGAGAAAGAAGCCACTTTGCTAGAGGTTTTAGATTAGTTGTGTTGAATACAAAGAACATAGAGAAAAAGAGGTTAGGGTTTGCATAATTTCAGAATATAATACAAGAAAAGAATAAAAAGAGTTTAAATAACCCTAATAACAAAGGTAATAAATTACTATCTACCCTTACTTTCTAAAACAAAATAACTAAACATAAATATAATCTAATTTGGGGAAGTATTGACATCCCAACTTCTAACTTGTTCTTCTGCATTTTTCATCATCGCGATCTGTAGGTTGACCCATGGTGCCACAACATACCCCCACATTTTTTTTTTTCCTTCAAAAAATTTCTTCATAACATAACTCCAATACGAAGTACTTCTTTCCATCCAATCTCGTGCTGATAGGCTGAAAGTGAATCCGCCCGTTCCACAGCCTTGCCGTAAAAAAAAAATAATAATACTAGAATCCCAATCAACTAGAGAATATTCGATCTAAAAAAAAAAACATAGATGCAAAAACTGTATCCTGTCAACTACGATCTAAAAAAACAAAGCAATGGTACCACCAACCCGAAATTTTTTTTTTCGGGGCACACAACACCGCCCCTGGCATCCGGCAAAAGCTTGTAAGAGATTACTTCCTTTCATGCAATCTAGGATGCGAGGCCCATCAGGATCAATGCCTGATACCAGTGAGAATGCCAACAAGAAACATAGAGACAACCGCGGCTAGGGTTTCATAAAATTTTAGAATAATCCTACAGAGAAAGATAAAAAGCTTAACTACGTCCTAATGACAAAGGCAATAAATTCCTATTCTACCCTTATTTCTAATAACAAAATAATAACCATAAAATAATCCACTAACACAGTGAAACTAAGTGGTTTTGGGGTGTGCCATAAACAGAGAATGAAACTTTGGTTTCCTAAACCGTCAAAAGTGGGATGACGATGTCATCCAAATGGAACCATAAACAGAAGGAATCACACTTCTGCTCTGTTTTCAAGTCATAAATTCCATTTTTCAGTTCCCTCAAGGTTATTTTTTCCCCTTCTATTTCACTCTTTATCCGCTACTCATGCACATCGCTTGTCCTTTAATCTCCTACGTCAAAATGCAACTCTAAGCGTAGAGTTAGAGATAAAGGTAGCATATAATCAGTAAGAAACCCATGTTCATTTTGTTTTTGGGGATTTTTGCTCCGTTTGGTAATATTTTTAAAACAGCAAGTTTTTTTAGCTTGCCCCTACCTAAAAAGACCAATTTTTTTTTTTTTTTTGCTTTTATGATTTTATTTTAACTAAAACTACAAAAAAACAAAAAAACAAAAAAACTAACTCTGATTGTTTTTTTTTTTGCTTATTTCAAGCAAAAATACCAAAAAAAAACTAAAAAAAACTGGTGCCAAACATAGCCCTAGTTGCAATGTATTAAGCGAGCACGTCAATGAGCTATATCCATAGTAGATCAAGAAGATGTAACTGTAAGGGGTGTGAATTGTCCGAGGCAAATGGTGATTGAACGAGTTTAAAAGCAATTAAACAGATATGAAAACAATATAGAGCGGTATTTTAAAGGTTAAAAATTAAACACACTATAACGATATATCAGAGTAACTACATTGACTCTTGGACCTAGTGAAAACAAATATCTTGGATGCAAGGGACTTAGAAAGCAATGATAGAATTTATAGAATCAATACATGTTAGTAAAATTTACAACTAAACGAGAGGTCCGTTGCCAATTTGATCCAACCTTGTGGGATTCTGTTTAGTAAAAATTTATCATTTGTATATTAAGTTGTTTGGCCTCACTTTAATTTTTGAAAAGGAAAATCTGTGCATATTAGCTAGTTGATTGTAAACTAGCTGATTAAAATTTAAATTGAAAAGTCAGTAGTTTAATAATTGTTTGTTCCTCCATAATGTACTGAATTTCAGTCCAACGGTTCATTCATTACATTTGTACAATACAGGAAGCATACTAGCATAGGTCGTCGTTGAATCTAATTTTGAACTCAACTGGCTTTGGTGGTTGCCCCATCACTGACAGACCAAACCACCTATAATCCAATAGACTAAATGCTTAGGCGTTTTCCGGTGTCCTGGCTCTTAGGCAGCGCAGGGAAACACTCATATTAAAAAAAGCCTCTCAATCCAAACACTTATTAATGTACAAGTAATAAAATCGTAACAACCTCTATGTTCCAAAGCACCAAAAAATCAAAATTGGCTGTAGGGAAGCTATACGTATTAATAACACTCAGGAGATCTCCGGTTTGCCGCATACATTCTTATACTAGTGTCTCAGCAAAACAAATATATACACAAAAGGACGAGATCACCATCTACCCAATTGACAGAATTTCCACCACCCACCCCATTTCTATTAGAAGAATGCATAAATTTTGAGTGATTGCAAAAGAAATACAAATAGAGAAAAAGAGGTAGATCTTCAAGGATAGAAAGCAAGGGATTTGTGGAAATAGAAAATTTGAAAGAAGAGTCTTGGCTCTCTCATGCTTACATTCATAGACGAGTAGCTAACTTCCTTAAGATACTTCAACGATCCCATAAATTATAATCCCCCGCTTGATTAATGGAGATGAATTAATTCCTACCCACCAAAATTTATCAAATTTGGTCATCAAATCATGTTGACTAGTAGTGAGGGATACGATCCCAACAACCACCACAACACAAAAAACAAGTAGAAGAAGGCTTCAAATTACTAGGCCATACAAAGAAAGGCTTCAAAATATAATTGAGGCTAGAGAGATAGTCACTACTCTTTGAGTTCCATAGAGTATGCTATACGCACACAAGCCACTAACAACATCCAAAATTATAGTCACCGAAAACCCAACAACAATTACAATTGGGAGGAAAGACAAAATCGAGGAGGAGCCCAAGAATTTACCCTTCATCCAACTGCAACTCCAATTTCCCAAACATCTCAAATTTCTCATCTAATTCCCATTAATTACTCTTGGATAGCTACTTTTCAATTTGGTCCTTATCCACCACCCTTTGTCACTATGGAAAATCTAAATGGTCTGGCACTCCCTAACCAAACCTTTCGCTTGAATCTCAATGTTCATGACTTCCACAACTTGCGTACTACTTTGTATCATAACCACACATCAATCTTGCAACCATCCTTGTCTCTATCAACATCTCCTTCACCCATAACTCTTTATGTTGGTAACAATCACGAGCAAGTTCCTAATCATGACCCCACCACAATATTACAAGTAGGGATTGGGAATAGGTGAGACTTGGTCTTGCATTGCTTTGATGATGGGTAAATTCTTATATTTCCTCCTAATTGTGATTGCTACTGAGGTTGTAGTAGTGGTGGCAGTAGTAGTCGGTGTTGGTCATTGACTTATTGCTTAAAAAACTAATTTGTGAAACTTAAGGGTAATGACTATTTATCTCATGACCTTATTCCTGTTTAGAAGTCTCTCTTAGTAAGAGCTAGTAGTGTGAAGTATCTTGCTAACCAGCTTTTTGTGCTATAGTTGTTGTTACGGTTGTTGGGATACTTGTCACTTGTTACTAGTCAACATGACTTGATGACCAAATTTGATTAATTTTTTGTGGACATGAGGATTTTTCAGGGGGATTTTTCATGGGATTTTAGGAGGAGCTTGAGGAAGTTAGCTTTTTTTTTAGGCTATAGATGTAAGCTCCAAAGAGTTGAGTCTCTTCTTTCAAGTTTTCTCTCTCCATTACTCCCTTGCTCTCTGCCCTTGAGGATCTACCCCTCTGTCTATGTATATGTTTATTTCTTTGGCAATTCTTCAAAATTTTATGCATTTTTAGAGAGAAATAGAGGTGGGTGGTGGAGTATAGGATAGTTGAAAATATGGTGATTTTTTCATTTTGTGTGTGTGTGTTTTCTGAGAGAAAAAGTACATGATGGAAGGATAGAGAGACTGTGGAGTCTCATGGAGTATTGAGGGTATTTGATATAACTAAATTTATATTAAAATTGCTTATTTAAAAGCAAAAGTTGAAAAGAAAAGTTTTCAAAAAAATTTTGATTTAATTTTGTAATTTATTTTTAACTCATAAGGAGAAGCAGAAGTTATGTCAAAACACAACTTTCAAGGTAGACAAAAACAGAAGATGCAATTAATAAGCTCCGCAAGCATGCTCTTTATACACTTCCATGCCAGAAAACCAACTTAGACACACAAATGCACTATTAGAGGAATAAAGCGGGTAATGCCAACGGAAAATAACAACTTAAGTTCTTCGTAATCTGTAATCTCTGCCCCTCCTTAATAAACAACACCAAATAGGATTAATTTAAAAAATTTAACCCTTCCCGGTAAATTACTTGACATCTTCTAAATTTTTTTTCGAGGAACCAGTTTGTTGTACTTATCTGACATCGCTTGTCTAAGGCACCTAAACTTAGTATAATCTAGAGGATTGCTAATTAGTTATGGATTGGATACCTCTAACGTGCATAATAGAATGCACCACACATATGGTTGCATGTTGAACAAGGAATATAGGAGAAACCTTGATGTTCTAATCCGTACCATTGTACTTGGATCACGAATTTAAGAAGGGGTTTGTGAAAGAAAATGATTAAACTTGAACAGTTAGATCCGTTGACCTTTCTCCTTTTCTTTTCTTTTTTCTTCAACCCAATCTTTAATTTCAAACATCGCCTAAATCAAGAAGGGCAGTTTAGGCATAGAGTTTTTGATGGGTACATCATCATGTATGTTGTGCGCATGTAGTCTGGGACCAGCCGCTCAAATTCGTCACCAAAAGAAGCTACAAAATAAAAACTACAGAAGAACCCACTACTGTTTGTATTTGCTATTGTATTTGTGTGTGTATTCTATCGATATAAGATGGAGTTCTTCATTCAAAGCAAGAAAAACCAAAAACGTCTGTTTAAATCTTCCAACACTGATAAGTCTGTTTGATGATCAGGAGCACTGTGGACCCTTTTCGTAAAGGCATTATAATACAGCTGTTCAAGACAGAAACGCTCCATACTATAGATCTTCTCTTTCATTCATCAGCTTTTCTTTTTCCCTTTTGCCAGTTCTCTAATTGTATTATTCCTTGTACAAATCACCGGTTGATCAAAGCTTTTATATTTTTCGGTTCTATTGACGAGACAAGAGGAATGGGAAGTAATAGATGTGTTTGGATTAAGAATTAGGTGAGAAAGAGAACGATGAGAAAAATTAGAGGATCACTGATGCAACGCGGAAGCGTAATTAAAAAAGAAGAAAAACAAAAAAAGAACAGGGGAAAAGGATCACGACCTCGAATTCAGTTGATTCTACGAAATGTCGAAAAATGAAATCCCTCTCTAAATCCGTTGATTCACATAAAATACCGAGAATAAAAGCATTAAACACTTTGTTGATTCCAAAGAATATCAAATAGTTTGAAAAAAAAAAGAGAACACTCTCTTTAATCATTCAATTTTTATTAATCAAAAAAGAGAACACTCTCTTTAACTTTGCCTACAAGCGTATTTATAATTAAAACTTAATTTTGGGAGAATAAGAAACAAATCAAAAAGGAAAACAAATAAAAAAACTAAATATTCTAACCAATCTAAATGAAATCGCAATATTGTTAGTACGATATTATATTAAAAATAAAAAAAATTAAAATATAAAATTCCTAAAATTGACTGCATACATCAATCACAGCCGTAAATAAGGGGAAAATAAACGGTTTACTCTGAATGTATATTTTTGTTGTATAAAGTTATTCCTATTTATGTTATATGAAAGTACAAACGAAGACGATGGATGATGCATGAAGAGGAGAGTAAAACAGGCCTGAATAGGTGAAGTGGATACATCAAAGAAGCATTGCATTGGTGCTCTTCTTTCTGATCTCGATGGCCTGCCTGAAACCAACCTGGTTCCATCCACCCCGTCAACACACGTCTCTCTCCCTCTCTCTCCAATAGACCAAATAATTAGTTTCTTTTTACTACATAAATAAAAACAAATTTCTTCTCATCCAATTTTCTTTTACCTACCAAATCAACTGCCTATCACTCCCCCCGGCTCCTCTCTCTCTCTCTCTCTCTCTCTCTCTCTCTCCCCTTTGGATTCCCTCACCCAACAGCACAACTTCTTTTTTATCCTCTTGGGCATTCACGATAAGCAAAATAATCTTACTAATTTATTTGTCACAGTTTTTATTTGGATTGCTTATTTAATATTATGGGTGCCAAAGACCTGATGTCGGTTTGGTTCGTTTTACCATACTCATATTTGGTTCTGGGTCTGAAAATTATAGATCGTAAACTTCGTTTTGGTTCTCGACTCTATACTATTTTTGGACCGCGATCCCGACGCAGACCCTACTTAAACGGGAATCAAAGTGTAGACCCTATCATATAGTCATTACAGTGCACTCATGGAGACTTTTGTGATTGAATGTTGATTTGTATGTATTTTATAATGTGTTATTGTGTGGGGGTTATATTATTTTTAGTGTCATCTTATTTTTTTTTAAAATTTTAAATAAAAACCGACCACCACCGATAGATAAGCCTAAGAACGAGAATCGAATGAGCGAAGCGATCTCACCGGGTCAGGTCCTTTGGATGATGATCGGGTCGGGTCTGGTCTAAAAAATAGAAAAACCGATCAGTAGGTTCGGGTTCGGTGTGGATCTGTTAAGAAAGACCCAACCCGACCAATGTACCACCCTACTTGATACTTGTTTTTTTCTTCTTTTTCTAATAAAACAATGACGGAGTTAATGTTAAAAAATGTTTAGATAAAATTAAAAATGAGGAAGTTTCTCGAAGTCTAATTTTTGAATTGTATAGTGTATTTCAGTATTTGAACCCATGTTACTCATTTTAAGCCCCATTTTGATGATCTAAAGGGACTCAAAAATAGAACTCAAATTCTGATTGATATCCAATTTTAATTTGATCGGCAACGAAGTTGGGTCTCTTTAATTACAATTGACTAAAATTTAGTGAGGCTGCGTGAATTGCTCTTGTTAGCTAAAGACATTGTTTGTGATAATAGAATGCCAACCAATGCCAATAGGTAATGGTTAATATACAAAAAAAGGGCATATAGATCGGTTGTAAGGCGCATTTGCAATATCTGAAAACATGCACTAAAGATTAGCAAAAAATTAGGAGATCAGTTTACGTTTGAATTAGTTGATTTTGAATAAAATTACGGACTGAACTGAATTTTACACTCTTAAAATTCAGACCAAATTAAATCATTCAAAAATTTCAAACCAATCTAATCCAATCTAAAAAATTATTCAGTTTCATTTCCGGAACCACGATTTTGTAGGTAGAGTTTCTAATATATATTTTTAATTACTTAATATAATAAATTCACTTTATATCCAAAAATTAATAACTAAATAACAAAAAACATATTACATAAACATATAATACAATTAGAGAATTGTTCAAGACATAAAAAACAATATAAATTAAGATAAGAAACATAAGCATAAAATTATTTTGTTAATATTATTCAATCCAGTTTGATTCTGAACAGGAATTAAATTAACTAATCCATAAACCGAATTGTTCTGGACGATTTTAAAATTTTAAAATTAAAAATACAAAAAACCAAACAAGAACCTAGTCGGTTTGGGACTAATTTTCAATTCTATCAGTCTGTTTTTACAGCACCAAGCAAAACCGTCATAAAAATTTTTGGGCCGATTTAAATGCTCTGTAAGTGGCAGATCTGGTCGCTTTCCATTCCAGTCCTGTTCCTTTCTTGGCACAAGTTTGCTGAACTTATGGTATAATGCAATTCCTCGTGAAATAATTAACACCTGCTTCCTTATAAATCAGGCAGTTAGAAGTAGGTAGACTCTCCCGTGTCCTTCTCGACTAACTTCACAAGTAGATGGTAAGGAAATTTCGAGAGCGAAATACCACTCTGACTACTTTGAGGTTTTGAGGTTAATACATAAAGCACTTTACGTTGAAAATGACATTGATCTCTTCGGAGGATTTGAAACTTGTAATTAAATTCTTTCATTTACACATAATCATCCCTGAGATTTGGGTTTATACCACAAAATCACCCTGACGTCAATCGTTTGTTAGCAAATTTGAAATGTCCATCTATTAACGTTCAGCTGAATAGTGGGGAATTAACCAATATGTTATTTTTTCACAAAGTTAATATATACTCCAAGGATGGTTAATTTGAACTTAAAAAGTAAAGATATTGACCCAGTAACTATTTAATTGTATCATTTACACCTTTTTGTTAATAATCATTTGAAACAGTGATGAATGAACATCGGGAGCACGTGTTGGTCAAGTGGCTTAAATTAAATACCCCTTATGTCTAAAATATTATTATTTTTTGGTCATTCAAATCAAACATTGTGAAGTAGTATATAGTAACTGTGTCAACAAAAAAAAGAGCTGTATGGTTATTACAACCCTATTCAGTTGTCATAATGGATAGATAATTAATTTTGCTAAACGGACGATGACGTCATAAATGGGCAGTCAAATTTGCTTTAACGGATGATTGGACACGTGTTATGGGTTATTTTCTATAATAAGTACGGAATTTCACGGGTAATTAGTGTAAAATGCGGGTATATGTTACAAGTTTTAAACTAAGGGGATGGTCATATCATTTCTTCAAACGTCAGGGGTATTTTTGGATTAATTCAGAACTTCAGGGGTGGTAAATTATTTGCCCAAAATTAAAATATCAGCTGTGTTCAGGGTGGGGAACAGCACCGTAGTCTGTGCTGATGGATAATTTTATAGGTGATTAAAAATATAATTACTAAATAAATAAAAATCATGCAAATAGTTAAAAAAGTAAATAGAAAAAGAAAGTAAGTAATCTAATATTTGGTATGTTTGAATTTGTTTTGTTATTTTTCATTTGAAGAACCCCATTTTCTATATAGTTTTTACTCATTAAAATAAATTTAAATTTAGTTGGTTTAGTATTAATATTGGAAGCTTTTTTTCTAAACGAATTTGTAAATTTCAATTGGAAGAATTTTGAAAAATCTTTGTTGTAAAAAATGATTCAGCGAACACAGGATTTCAAAATTTTTTTTCGTATAGAGACAATAAAATTGTAAAATTACATCTTCAATCGGTTTGAGGACAATTGTTCAACCGGTTTGAACAATTACATAAAATAAATTACAGAATTAATATTACATTAAAATGTGCAAAAACTAACTAACAAATACAAATAAATAAATATGGTCAAGTCTTGCAATCGCAGTCTGCTTAAGAAATATTCGTTGTCTATCTAGAGTGTTGTAAGGTGTTATCTACGTCTTCCTCCTAAGATAAAACGGCCGAACCGCAAACTATAGGAACACCAACGTAGCGGCCTTGGTGAAAACAACTGCTTTTATTGGTACAAAACTATTGGCTTTTGGCTTTTCAATAGCTCTAATTATAAGATCGCTAAATTTCAGCCCACGTGGAGGCTTCATTCACACAATATTTTTAACAATCGTGATAATACTTTGTATTGAAAATGAAATGAGTATATTTCATAAGATAAAACACTTGCTCTAATGACTTTTTATAAGCATATAAAACAAAAGTTTTCATTAAAATCTCGTTCAGAATTGACATTAATGCATCAATAAAGTTTAATTTGTTACAATGTCAAACTCTCAGATTTTCTTTTTCTTTTTCTACTTTTTTCTAAATTTTTTTTTGTTTGTAATAGGGATATTACCAAGACAAAGGAACTTATCACAAAAATGTACTTTCTTTTATAAATTATAAATTTTATAGAATGGTTATAGACTTTTGTTTTTTTGATATTTTTCTCCTCCCTCAATTTTTTTAATAAATGAGCTAGCCAAATAATTTTTTTAAGCAACCCCCCAAATCTATTTTTATCGTCTGCCCATCTTTTTATCACGCTCCACATGCGTGCGAATTGCAAGTGCAGGATGATTATTAAACTCGTTCACAATCACCTATATATATTTAAAAACAATTCTACATATTACAATTAATTTTATGTGAAAGTTGGTATAATTTATAACAATTAATTAATGAAATACCTTACTGGTACTTCGAGCTTAGCTTGTGCTTGACTCGCCTCAATTTTAAAAACTGGTTAAGTACAAGGGTTACCCCCAACTCGCCCAGAGAATCATAAAATACAAAAAATTAAGGGTGACATGATCAAATTAACATTAAAATGCATAAAACAACATCGTTTTATATATTTCAGGATTACTCCACCCAACAAATATTGCAGATGACCTCCGCTTGTACTTATCCGGTGGCAGAATTATGAATTTACGAATAAATACATGGACGACTACTTTAATCTTATTAGGGGAGGGGCGGCGTGGGGTGGGGGGCGCCTGCAAAGCACTGACGGAGGCGATGCGACGGGTCATGATCAACGGCTGCTTTACATTGACTGTAGGGTGCTGACAGTGCTGACACGTGGGGTGAGAACTGAAGCTCCAATCACAGAAAAGTTGCCACGTGGGAACCATTGAATGGGACAAGAAATAGGCAGCACACGTTCCTGCCTGACTTATGAGAGCCCAAAAGCTAGCCTGCCAAATTACGTCCGTTTTCATGGAAAATTACCCCATGCCTATGGCCATGGGATGCCTGTAAAAATGCATGCAATTTTCTATTCGGGTAATCGGTTCGGTTTTATGAAAAATTATGAATTTTACTTTGAAGATTTCAACTTTATAGAATAGTTTTAAATAGAAAGTTATATTTTTAGTTGAGAAATTGAAACTATTCGATCTAGAAGAAATTATGTTCGGTTTGTTAGTTTTTTAAATTATTTTGACTCCAGTAAAAAAAGTCCACTAGATCATCAAATTTTAAATTCATAAAATACAAATCAATTAACAATTAAAATAAAAATATTATAAAATTTATCGATAAAAAAAATATTATAAATAAATTTAAAGTAAAAATTACAAACAATCAACGCCAATACATTAATGCCGAAGAGTAGTGAGTAACTTACAAACAACCAAGTAGGATGGTAAGATGACAACCCATAGTCCCCCCCCCCAATTTGAAATTCCCCCCAAAATAATCAAAGGACTTTAGGAGCTCAAACATTCGCGAAAGAAAAAAAAATGTAACATGACCAACCAACAGGATGACAATCAAGAATTAGAATTTAGTAGTAAATATTAGATAATTTATTTCGATTTGTATCGATTTAGCACATTACAAAACCAAATCCAAAACCTAATTTTTTTTATTTTAATATTTTAGAAACCAAACCTCTGAACAAGCAGTTAAAATCGAACTAAATCAAAATTTTCAGTCAGTTTAATTTTGCTTGATTTTTTCTTGTCCTTCTACAAATTACTCTCTCAATCTCAATTAGATTGCTATTTACAGAGAATCAAAATTTTTAAATAAATAAAGATACTTTTTTATCGTTTGACAAAATATAAAAAAAAAAGATCTGACACTTAAAGAGTTTTAATTTCTTAAATTAACTTTAATATTTTAAAATTAACCTAAAGGGGAAAAATAAATGTGTCATATCAATTCAAAAGGTGAGCCAGCAAAAGAAAAAAAGTTTACACTATTTCCTAGTTAACTTTTAAAGTGAACACATATTTTAGGACAATTATAACAAATAACGAACAAACGCATTGGGACGAAGAGAATCAATTTTTTTCTTATTTACGATGTATCTTACCTTTGATAAAATTATATATTTACTTTTGTAATAAGACTTAAAAATATGAAATGAGATTCCCTAGAGTGATGAATACGAACACTCTTCATACTAAAATTTTATAATTTTTGTTAATTTGTATAGCATTACATAAAATTCACATACTAGTGTCACATTAGGCAAGTTGTATTTTATATCGTAAAAACCAAATCCAATATCACAACCCAATAAAGTAGCGTCTCAATCACAAACAAACGATTGGGACGAAGAGAATACAATTTTTTTCTTATTTACCGATGTATCTTACCTTTGATAAAATTAATATTTTAATGTCAAAGACTTTACAATATGAATGAGATTCCCTAGAGTGAGGTAATAGAACAACTCATGTCTAATAAAAATGATAAATTTTGTTAATTTGTATAGCAGTACATGTAAAAATTCACTATAAGTGTCAAATTAGGAAAGTTGTATTTTATATCGAAAAACTCAAATCCAAATATCACACCCAATAAGTACGGTCTCAATCCACAATTCGTCAACTCTTTGATTTTGATTGTTACAAACAAGTATATAATAATCTTTAGTGTTTTCATCATTGAAACATTTACTTTGCAAATTAAAAATCAAAAGTACAGTGAGCCTCCTGAGAATTTCTTTAATACATATCCATTCACATTTGAAGAAATTATTAAAAACAGGTGATCGTAATTCAAATCACAGTTGGCAAAAAACACTAGCGGGATATAATCTATTTTAAGAATTGTTATACTTGTATCTCTAAACAATGATAAGATATTATGGTTATTCATGTTCAA
>CM018907.1:5391696-5394196 GCA_009663005.1 Actinidia chinensis | reverse complement strand
CTTATTCTCACATCTTTTTGAATTTCGCGGAAGGATGTATTTAGCGATACATGGTGTTGCCCTATGTCGTCAATCCTATTATGTTGGCAAATATTTTGATGATAACAAATTCCTATCTTATTGCTCATAATTTATTTTAATTCAAGTATGATCGTTTTGGTTTTTGCAGAACTATCAAGCAATATTCTCAAGGAGCAAAATACTCGAGATATTTGGACTGCAAATCGCCCGAAGACTTCAAGCACTGAGATCTCAAAATGAAGAATTTCCATTAGGGTATTTTTGTAAAGCTCTTGTAGGTTAATTCTTGAGGCTCTAATGACCTTAATATCCTTCAGGCATTTTAAAAATATTAAAATTTAAAGTTCTTAAAATGTGCTAGCAATAATTCTTATCTTTGAAAATTAATTACATTTTTGAAAAATGGGCAGTAATAATTTGATTTTGAAAATTTGATTTCAAGTTTGAAAATTGCTAGCAACAATTTCTGACTTGAAAATTTGATTCAAGAATTTGAAATATGCTAGTAACAATTTCTGACTTTGGAAAATTTGATTCAATTTGAAAATACTGCTAGCAACCAATTCTGACTTTGAAAATTTGATTCGCAAGTTTGAAATTTTGAATAGCAAAAATTTCTGACTTGGAAAATGTGGTGGCAACTGTGAAAAAATTGGTAAAAAGAATTTCTGCACTTTGCAATGTAGTTGCAACTTTTGAAATTTGGATGCAACAATTTCTGACTTTGAAAAATGTGATTTCAAAGTGAAAAATGGTAGCAAATTTAAATTCCTCCAACGGTTATATTCGTTCTAAGGCCTATAAAGACACATATCCTTAGATTCATTTGGTAAGTAACCAAGTGAGAAAAAACAAGCTAGAAACTCAAAGGCATACTTTCTTTCAATTTCCTTTGAGTCTTCAAGAGTTCTAGTGAGAGATATCATTTAAAAAGCTTCATTGTATATCCTTCTCCAAAAAAGGAGAATTTGTTATTGTATGGAGACAAAATCTCAAACTTATCAAAGTCGATTGTATCAAGAGGGTTGTGGTTGACCCTTGAGGGTTGTGTGACCCTTGTTTTATGAGGTGAGGAAGAGGTTTTTCACCTTGGAAGAAGAGGGTGTGCTCTTGAGTGTAAAGTTTGAACTCCACCCGTAAGGAGTTTGGTTTAGTGGATTGAAATTCAAGTGGTGTGCTGAGGAGTGGACGTGAGTCAGGAGACCGAACAACTATAAATCGCCGAGTTTGAATCTCTCTCCCTATAGCTTTATTATTGAGTTCTTTATTTCTTTGCATATATTGCTTTTTAAATTTGTTCTAAACTCTTAATTTGGTATAATTTTTAATAAAAGAAAGTTTGCCAACAACCCTATTCACCCCCCCTTCTAGGTTGATTTATCTGGGCAACACATGGTATCCCATAATACAGTTTTAGCGAGGCATGTGCAGACTTCCACCCTATAACAGAAAAATAAATATGTTTAAATAAGAAAGTTACAACAATTAATTTGCAATGAAAAATTACTATTTGAGATACTAAGTTACTTTGACTTGAATTGCTTCCAAAGTGCTGCAGTATTTAACCACACAACTACAAAACCACTCTTTGTACGGCCGTAACCATGGTTTCAGAGGTGATTTTGTTGCACGCCGTAGGATTTGAACTTCTCCTACCAGGATATGTCACTTAGGTTGGTAAGACTCTGGTATTGATGATATAATAGCAGTGCCATGATGCTGAAAATCGTGTATCTCCGAATCAAGATAGGGCGCAGTAGTTGTCACGCCCCGAGTCAAACCAAGACCAGGCCACGTAGCAAACAACTACATGTGGGAAAAAGTCAAACCAAAAAAGGACAATACACTGTCATTTACATCAGAGTGCGGAAATAATTTACAACATCTAATTACACTTTAATAGTTTATCAAATTAAACAGCACAACTGGAATCCACATGCTCAAGACTCAGGATAACCCTCGGTCCTGAAAATCATATTTTATAGTAAAGGTGAGTACCTTGAAAAGATTTAACAATGGATTGTGCCTTCAAGCCAAAACCATGAATACATAACTATACTATGAAAACTGAGCAATAAGTATGCTTTCTTTAATCAAAATATACTTTTGTTTCAATCCGTGGATTCTCAAATCAACAGGTTTCCCAAAAATTCAACTTTTTCTCACAAGCATTACTCCAATAATTAGAATTACACACTTAGACAATAACACCACCTCATTATGCACACACACACGCACACGTTGCTGCTGGAACACGGGAACAAGCCCAAGGAGCACCTGGTTCCGCGCGTCCAGGCGAGCGCACTTTCACCGTGGGCATGATATTCCCTCCGTATCGTTGTCATCTAGGACTTTTATTTGTCAACTTCACGGACTTTCACGTGGGCTATGACATTCCCTCCGTATCTTGCCATCTAGGACTTGCATTTTGTCAATTCCCGGACTTTCACCGTGGCTAATGACATCCATCGTATCTTGC
>CM018907.1:5221696-5226696 GCA_009663005.1 Actinidia chinensis | reverse complement strand
ATGAATGCTTGTAGCGACAATCTCTACAGACAATGAAGAAAACCTGAGAAGCGACTGATTGAAGTTAGGAAAATCTTGAATATAACGACATACGCCATTATAATCACCAATATACACAGAGAAAGTGACAGAGTGAAGAGCAAGCATATACGTTTTATTCTTTGCATTTGTATATATTATATTACCTCCCCTCAATTTCCTTTATTCTATGATACCAGAGCCTATTCCCCATGTTGAAGAGAAAAAAGTGCGTACTGACTCACTGAGTACTCAAATTTTGATTAAGTTCATGAAATTAAAATACAGACCAGAAACTTAGCAGACAAATTTGAGATAGAAACCAAAAAAAAAAAAATTCACAACCAATGCCGCACAATATATAAACAACTAAAACCCAATAACTAAACTATAAGTAAAAATCTTTATGAATACAAATTATTCTGGCAGGTAAGATAACAACCAAAACGCTACAGTTTATTAAGATAAAACATGTCCTTATAACAATATCCCAATTACTAACACTTGTATGAATGTGTTTGAATTTAGAGATTGAGAGAATTAATGTGTAGGGTAGGTTATGTGGTGTCCTGCATGTGTTATATTGTGTTATGATAGAGGCTTGGCTCAAATGCTGCCTTTCCTGCAAAGTTTATGCATATTGTCTAATGTACGTCTCTTCTTTGTTCACTAGGAGCTGCTATTTAATAGAATGGCATTGAATGTTCCGGATCAGACTACATCGTCTTCACAATCACCTTTCACAACTTTCACAAGTTTATGAATTCTGAAAAATATTATCTGACTTGCTTAATGTGGTGCAACATAGTTGCTGTTGGTATTTGCTTATCCCGACCCCCCCCCTTCTGCCCGTTTAACGTAGAAATGTTGCTTGCTGTTCTGGTTTTATCTTTGAGTTTTCACGCCACTTATATTACTAACCCGTACTTTGCGGCGAAAAATAAAGATATTCTCCCCGCCTGTCATCCTCTACACCGTCTTGAAACGGAGTTCCAAACATACTGTCATCAACAGCCACCAAAGCTCTAACTCAGGGGTAAAATGAATCCCGCATGGCATATGTCGAATGGTTGATGAAAATTCCTAAGAAGAATTTGATTTGTATGTTCTGTGACAAATTTTTCAAGGGTGGAGGTATTACGTGAGTCAAGCAACATTTAGCATGTGTGAAAGGTGAAACTGAACATTGTAAGAAGGTCCCCTGAAGTTAGTAATGAGATGAAGCAACATATAGAAGGATATGTTTGAAAAAAAAGAAGGGCACAAGAAACTTTTGAAACTCAAAATCCATATGGTCGGACTTCGGGAATATGAAGATGTACCATAAATTTCACCATCCCCCATGCCGCCTCCAAGTTCTAAAAGAAGGGGAATTATAGTGGGGGAAGCCAAAGTAAAGGAAAAGAAAAGGCATCGGGTGGTATAGGGTCTTATTTTGTCCCAATAACTACTCCGGGTTCTCAATCTACACTTAAAAGAGTGTTTTGCAAAGCAAAAAAGCTAAAGAAAGAGTTGATATTGCTGTAGCAAAGTGGATGATTAATGATTCCACTCCTTTTAATGTTGTTAATTCTACGTTTTATCAACCCATGATAGATGCTATGATTAGTTATGGTGGAGATTACAAATGCCCTAACTTTCATGATCTTCGTGGCTATTTATTAACAAAAAATGTTGAAAAAGTAAAGAAATTTGTAAAAAGCTTTCGTTCCACGATTCTTATTAATTTTCTGGTTTATTGTCCAAGAGGGACTGTGTTTTTGAAGTCAGTTAATGCTTCTGACGCTTCCAAGATAGCTGAGTTGCTGTATAAATTGTTTGAAAAGTGGTTTATTGTTGGTCCACAAAATGTGGTGCCTAGTGACGACAATGTTGGCCAATTATGTTGTGCTTGGGCGACTGTTAGAGCAAGAGTTCACACCATTTCTTGTCTCTTGTGCTGCTCATTGCCTCAACTTAATACTCCTTCAAGATATTTGGAAAGTTGGATGAGGTAAGTGATCTGTAACTCATGCTCAAAGATCAACCAGTATATTTATAATCATTTCTATGGCATTGCATTTGATGAGAAAACATACGGGTGAAAAAGAAAATCCTTCATCCATGCCCTACTCGTTTGCCACTAATTTTATTTGCATGCAACGTTATTTCTGGCACAAAAGATGGCATTACGTGTCATGGTCACATGTAGGAGTGGACTATATCTACCTATGCAACGGATGAGTAAGAGAAAGAAATGTGTTGACAATGTGTTAGATTCATATTTTGCCGAAAGAATGTGGTGTGATAGTTCAGTTGATTAAAGCTTCTTGTGTGTGCTGCGAATTGTGATAGTGATGAGAGGCCGCAGGGTTATTTGTATGGAGGCTATTCATAAAAATAGAGAGGTGATGTTAAAAAGGTTCCAAGGAGGAGAAAAAGGGGAACCCTTATATGCAAATCCTTGAAATTCGTTGGGACAATACAAGAAAAATCTTCATGCAACTGGTTATTGGTTCAATCCTAGTTACCGATGCAACACTTTTGAGATGGCAAAGCATAGGTAAACTACCTCAGGCCTATTAGATGTGATTGAGAAGTAGGCTTATGGCAATCTCAGTATGAGAAGCAAGTTGACAAAGGAGATGAAGTTGTTTAGAAATGCTGAACAGGATTTTGAAAGAGTGTCCGCTATTAGTGATCGCAATGAAATGCTTCCTAATAAGAGTTCCTCATATTTTAGTTTCTTATATTTTATAAACATTAATTCAAAGTATATTTGCATAATGCAAATGTGTTATCATTTTTTTTAGATGAATGGTGGCTATGCTATGGAAGTAGTACACCACATCTTCAAAAATTAGCAATACGAGTGCTAAGTCAAACATGTAATTCTTCGAGTTGTGAGCATAATTGGAACATATATGAACACATTCACATGAAAAAGCGAAACAGGTTGGAACACCAAAGACTTAATGATCTTGTTTACCTGCATTACAACTTGCGCTTACAACAAAGGTAAAATTCATAAATTATAAACTGTGATATGCTATTCGGTTTGTTGTAGTAGTATTTTACTTATGTAATCTTTAAAGATTATAGTTAATTCATTAAGGGATAAACTTTTTGTGTAGGAATACTTTAAAGATCGAAATTATAACTCTCTTGACTTCGAGGACTTTCGTTCCAACTTTTTCCATTTGGGTACTAGAATATGAGCCTCTTACTACTGGACAGGATGATGAATGGACTTTATGGAATTGGAGCTTAATTGTATTTTAGATTGTGAGTATGAACTAGAAGTTTAATTTAAAAGACTTTTTAAATATGTTTTTTAATTTAAATTATGATTTTTTATTTATTAATTATATGACCGGTTGAACCTCGGTTGGACCAATGAACCAGTGCCTTGACCGGTTCACGTACCGGTTCGATTCTAATAACTATGGTTCACTAAGTTAATATAGATATACCATCATATATAGCATGCAACTCAATGATCACAACACATCACCTAATGCATTTAATATATATGTATTAGTAACATAGACAATGCTATTAAGAGTATAATGCATATATACATTTTATATTAAATAATACCATATTAATATATCAATATTAAGCCTATTCATGATACAATCTTGACGCTATCAAATATCGTCAAAATAAATATTGAACCAATACAAGTCATGGAAAATTGCAGTAATAACCTTTTGGTATGTCGCTCCTTCGTTCTTCAGTCCGAAGGGCATAATTGTGTAGTAGAAATTCCCCAAGAGTGTTCTAAAAGGTGTCTTCTTTGCATCGACCCTTGCCATCTTGATCTGATTTTACCACTGAATCCATTCATGGACGAAAACATCTGGTGTTCAGCAGTGACATCAAGTGAGAGTATCCACCTGTGGCAAATGGAACTCATCCTCGGGGCAGGACTTATTCAAATCCCGAAAATCCACGCAAACCCTAATTTGCCCATTTTTTTCTGCTTCACTAGCAAGATATTCACAAGCCAGCTTAGATATTGGATTGTTGGATGAAACCAATCGTTCTTAGCTTCTCATTCTCCTCATGGATCTTATCTTCTAAGTCTGGGTGGTACTTGCACATCGCTTGTTTCACAAGCTTATAGTTTGGGAAATGTCCAAGTAATGCGCAACCAGTGATGGATCCAACCCTAGAATTTTATCATACCCGCAAGCGAACACATCTGAATACTTTCTCAATAGTTCGACGACTGTCCCTTCAGTTGCCAAGGACTTGTTCACAAACAATGCTGCGAAGAGCCCTGCCCTTGTCGCATTTTTATTTCTTCAAGAGGTTCCTGCTACGGTTTAGGCCCCTCCTCCATGCACTCTGGTGCCATATCTGGCTTGATTATGACTTCCTTTACCTCCAACACTTCTCCTTTGTCCTCCCCACAGTGGTTCAGCTCGCAGGATCGATGTTGGGAACTCCCCTCGCTGGCTGCGGGGGTCATCCCCTCAACTGTGACAAATAATACACAATCTTCCCCATGTCTAACCTTAGAGATCTTTCGACAGGGTTAGGATTCACGAACCAGCTTCACCCTTGCTTTCTCCTAGCTCAATAACATTTGGGGTTGACTTTGGCATCGCCTTCCCTTGGTTAGGCTCAGCGTGCCCTACCCCATCATCCTTGATATCCTCCCAATGAGGAATTTTCACACCACGAGGCTTCGTAGTTATCGGGGGCTCATCCATCGACAGATCTGTAAAGATCAGGGTCTTATCTACATCGAAGGGCTTTTCTGATGCCTCAATTGTTACTTCCTCTCCCCTAAGAAAGCCTTTATACAATGTTGATAACTATAGGGGATAACACCAAAACGATGCTTCCAAGTTCTTTCCAAAATTATGTGATAGCTAGTCTATGCATCGCTGACGTGAAACTTCGCCGCTGAGTGAATGCTCCCCCACTATCAAGTCGACGAGGACATAGCCCAAGGACATCTTCTGATGCAAGACAACAAGCAATCTCAAACA
>CM018907.1:5181696-5184196 GCA_009663005.1 Actinidia chinensis | reverse complement strand
GCACTCAATGCCACCAAAAAAAGGAGGAGGAGAATCATACCGTTAATCGTTGTTGGGATCTCCATGCCGGCCTTGTTTCCCATCAGGTCATTATTTTTAAGGATGATGACGTTACTATTTCTGCAGATGAGTACCAATGATTCTTGGTCGCTTAGTCTAGAGTTCTAGTCTAGTGTTCTGCCATTGTTACTCTAGCGCAGACCACAGATCACCGGCTTCCAATGCATGTGTTGCTACCCAGAGTCCTTGAGTAATTGATTACGGTGCCTTGACTCACGTGACATGACAGACATCTTTCGTTCTTTCTAATGTTTCCACCAATGGCTGCCTTTCTTGCGTTATCCTTGAGGGTCGTTCCACTTCCCAATGTTGCTGGTTTTGGTATCGCTAGTTTGTATTCTTACTTTTCCTTACCGTCTGTTGTCTTAGATATTTCTAAATTTTCATTTTATCGTCAATTTTTTTTTCTAAATTTTCATTTTATCGCCAGTTTGTGTTTTTCCTTTTCCATATCGTTTGTTGTCTTATATGTTTCTAAATTTCATTTTAATCTATTTTATGTCAGTAAACTTACTCAGTCAGTCACATTCTTTCCTACTTGTGACTTTCAGGATCTCAAAACTAGAAAGAAGATTGGTGACGGGTCTGAGCGCGGTGGCCTATTTTTAGTTGCGTGTAGTGTTTTTAACTCGTTACTTTGATGCAAACATTTCTCCCTCAACCGCTCTCCGTTCATTCTTTTGAACCATACCAGCTCCAATGTCATCTTGGCGATCCATCTCTTCCGAATATACAGAACATGGTCCCCTCTTGTCAGTTAGTTCACTCTAGTATGTGAGTTTAGTAAACACAATCGTGTGTCTTCCCCCCGGTGTCTAGCGTCATGTGTCTAGTCCATTTTAGTTGGTTCATTTGGGTTCCCTTCCTTTTAGGTTTTCATTATTTTATTATTTTTGTTGATAACTATAGTTGAGTCACTTACCTTTACCTCGTGAATGAAGGATTAGTCCGAATTGTATTCCATTTTTAAATCCTTTTATAAGGAAATAAAAAATTATTTTGAAATTTCCATTCGTTTGTTCCGGTACGACAATGAGTATTTTTATTCTATTTTATCTACATTTTTCTAATGATCATGGCATTATTCACCGGTGTTACTTCTTGCTTCTTGTGCCCGCAATCCTCAGAAAAATGGAGTTGCCGAGTGTAATTTGCACAATTTATTTGGAGGTTATCAGCGCTATCTCCTTCCAAATGCATGTTCCTAAATCTTTTGATGTGGTTATTACTGCATGTACCTTATGAATCGATTGCCTTCCACTATCCTTAATAGCCGGTTCTCATCGTGTGTTATCCCTTGGTCGTACCCTCTACAGTGTACCTCTCAAAGTTTTCAGTTGTAAATGTTATGTCCAAGCTTTAGATCTTGGCCGCGACAAACTTCTTGACACTAGGGCAATGAAGCGTGTCTTCCTCGGGTATTCTAGGGCTCAAAAGGGGTACAAGTGTTATTGTCCCTCTCTTCGGGGTTATTTTATCTGTGTTGATGTTACCTTTGATGACGCCCTGTCGTACTTTTCTTCTCCCTCCTCTCCGGATCCTAGTCACTACCTTCCTTCCTACCTATGTCCGGTTTGTGTGTCTGTTCTGTCAGAGAAGCCAAGTTTATGTTCGCCGGAAAAAATCACCCATTGCCGAGTTACCTGTTCCACCATCCCTCCGTCTGATGACTCCTGATATGAATTCATCTAAGTCTCCTATTGCTCCTACTCTACTCGTTGGTCCAGCTTCACTTCCCATTGCTCTTCATAAAGGTAAGCAGTCATGTACTTCACACCCGATTGCTTACTTTGTCTTCTATAACCATTTGTCTCTTTCATTGCGTGCATTCACCATGTCTGTGACTTGTGTTGCCTGTGTTCCCACGTCTATGTCGGAAGCACTATCTTTTCCTTGCTGGAGGGATGAGATGACAGCCAAGTATGATAATGGCACTTGGGAATTGGTTTTGCTTCTAACTCAAAAGTCTATTGTGGGTTACCATTGGGTCTTTACGATGACATATCTTCCGGATGGAACTGTTGAGCACTATAAGGGGCGCCTTGTTGCCAAGGGCTACACTTAGACCTATGGAACTGACTATGCTACGAGACGTTATCCCCAGTTGTTAAGATTGGATATAAAGAATGCGTTTTATGGCGATGAGGAGGTATATACGGAGCAAACACCTGGGTTTGTTACTTAGGAGAAGACCGGTTTGGTATGTCGTCTTTGAAAGGCACTATATGGTCTTACGCAGTCCCCGAGAGCTTGGTTTGGGAAGTTCAGTGATGAATCCTGTTGATTGTGTATGTCGATGATATGATTATTATCAATGATGACACTGAGGGTATTAAGGAGTTGAAGACTTTCCTTCAGGGACAGTTTAATACTAAAGATTTGAGCAGATTCAGTATTTGTTAGCGATTGAGGTTGCCCGATCTAAGGAGGGGATCAATTT
>CM018907.1:5139196-5141696 GCA_009663005.1 Actinidia chinensis | reverse complement strand
CTTCAACTCGCACTCTATTTTTGTTCCTAAGACATAATAAGGAGTCTAAACCAAAAAAAAAAATACTCCAATAATCACACACCTTGTGTGAAAAAGTTTATACAAGTATTTATAGAAATGTGTATATTTGTAGCATTGCTCATCACAATCACATGCTTCTCACTGTTGGAAATCTTAAACAATTGCACTATTTAAAATATTTTTTTCTTCAATCGCGTTGGGTGAAAGAAAATCAAATAGGATAAAGCGGTAACTAGAGGGTATTTTCTGGTGCCTCTGGTCTTTCTTCGATCGAGCCTGCAAACATCAACAATGAAAAAGATTTTTTAGAGCTATTATGGGAACGACTTTCCAATGATCAAGTCAGTAATCGGAGAAAGAAAGAGAAGAAGAGAGCAAATGAAAGTCTTTGGCTCTAGTTCGAGAGAAAGAGAAATTATTGATTACCTTCAAATGAGAGGACTGTGTCTTTATATGTAATCTTGCGCATGCCAGGACAAACCAACTGTCGTGTAAGGAGTAGTGGGTCTTGACCCAGTCATTTTTTTTTTTTTTTGGGCATAGTTGGTGGCTAGCTTTTCACATCATGAGTACTTGCACTCAAGCGTGCGAGTGACAAAGAAGTCTTTTCATGTAAGCTAACCATTGTCCCCATAGCTCGGTAGAGACATCCGCTGAGATGGTTGTTGTTTCTGACGCCGGCTCCCGTGTCGAGGTGGTTGATGGGACTTTATGTAGAACGATAGTCCGCTGTGGTTCACGGTAGAGCTCTGCCCGGGACCATAGTTGGATATTTTATCACCATACAATTGTCCCCCAACTCACATGAGCTCTGTCTGCAACTGTAGAAGTTATAGGAGTTGGTTTCCCTGAGCGTTCTTGCTCATAAAGAGCTCGATTATGGTACTTTCAAAGTGCTTACAAACTGTCACTTCAGTGTCCTTTATGTGTTACGTGTCGAACGTTGGTTTGTTTTTTTAACTCGTTTGAGCACGAAATTTGAAATGGCGCATCTGCCCTTAGGCTATGTTGGGTGCAAAAACTAAAAGATTTGAGTTCCTTTTACAAATAGGGACCCTGAATCGTTTCACTATTCACCTTTGCATCCCGAGCATTCTAGAGAGGGAAAGAGAGAGTGAACCGCTAGCCACCGTTACTGTTGCCATCACTGTCGTTTATAGCCGTCGCTTCATCATCGGCAATGCCTTCATCAACAATTGTCCTTCTCGCCTTCTCCTGTGACACCCCCCGATGCCCACGTGGCTCCACGCAGCGTCGGGCGGCGTCACACTATTTTTGTGGTCCTTTTTTCTTTAATTTTTTTTCTTTTCGTGTGTGAAAGTGAAATATGTATATTTATTTTTGTAGCCAAAAAAGAATTAATATTAAATTCTTTCATTCAAAATACATACCGTATCGATAGAAAGACTGTACCTGGTATATCATTCATCACATACATATATATATTACATGTTCAAAAGGCCTAAAATATTTTGGCACGGGCTAAACAATATCAAATCTATTGTTCTTGTTACATGACATAACGTAATCTATCTTAAAGTTTACATTGTCAACACGAATTTTAAAATGTGGAGTTCTATCAATCTACTCTACTTGCTTTCCATTATCGCCTAAAATACTGTTAGAAATAATATTTCTAAGCACATTTGCTTAACGTATAATATAATCTCTAACATAAGTTTTGATGTACATATCGAAAATATAAAAATAGCATAGTAGATGCGTTAAATAAATCATAATCGTAGCGTAAACATAAAACATTTGATGTTTTGAAATAACATGTTAAAAATTCATGCTAATACTTGTGTCCGCCCTTAGTCGGGTATCATATATTATAGTTCATGCTAAAACATATCATTTGATCATGCGTATAATGATCATCATAATACTTGAAATATACATTATGCACTATCACCTCCCGTCCTTAGTCAGGTTTTATATCATACTTTTATACCCACTTAAGTTAGGGTATGTCGGCCGAGTACCTTCCCGAAAGATAGAAACATATGGTATATAGGTATATACATATAAAATCTTTTTAAAAGATTCTTATCTATTCCATGTATTTGATTTGCATAACATAATATATATTATGCATATATCGCAGCATAAAGAATACTTTATTCTATTTTAGAGATTAAGGTTACTTTGCTTGCGTATGTGTTACGCTACACTTATTCGTCGTGATCTTTAGGCTAATTGAATTTATTTCCTATATGTATCATTTATTGAAATGATTATGGTTTGAAACTTTACTTAAGTGTTTACAATTTAATTATGTTTATCGACAGATGACTAAGCTAACTATGTAGGCTTTAGTATTCAAAAATATAACTTGATGCAGGGCTCAACCGGTTGGGAAAATATTCAATCGGTTGGGAGCAAGCAGTAGCAGAATAGGGTAACCTTCTACTGATTGAGAAAAAATTCAACCGAGAAAAAAAGGTTCAACTGATCGGTTATGTTCAGTAGCTTAAAA
>CM018907.1:4996696-4999196 GCA_009663005.1 Actinidia chinensis | reverse complement strand
TGGACGACCTAAGTTGACTGGAATTTGAGTACTTGTGTTTACCACAGGTTGTGTCCTAGACAATAAAATCAGAGGGAAAATAAAATTTGTCCACTTGAACTAATACATCCTGTACAATTGCCCTTGTTTTTCTCATTGAGCGATCAGCTAGTTGAAGTATTATGGAAGTTGGCTTAAGCTCTCCTAGACCTAATTGCTCATATACGGAATACAGTAAAAGATTCACACTAGCCCCAAGGTCAAGTAAGGCTTGCTTTATTTTTTAGTTTCCAATCACACATGAGATTGTGGGGCATCCTGGGTCCTTGTACTTTGGAGAAGAATTTTGTTGAATTATAGCACTCTCTTATTCTTCCATAGATGCATTATTTTGCACACTAAGTTTGTCAAAAATCTTGGCATATGAAGGTATTTGCTTGATTGCATCCAAAACAGGAATGTTAATCTTGACTTGTTTGAAAATTTTATAACTTTTGATTTTTCTTTTGAGGAGGTTGCAACCTTTAATTGAGGAAAGAAAAGGACATATCAATTCTTCACTTGGTTCGGACTTGTCAAGCTCAGGACTACTCTTCGATTTTGAATCATCCTTAGGCTTTTGAGCCTTCATTGGAATGGTTTTGTCAACAATTTTTACATTGCGTAGAGTAGTAATTGACTTGACATGAATTATTGCAACGGGTCCTCAAGGGTCTTCCAAGGTGGAGAAGCATATGAAACATGATTAGAGAGCCCTTGACGAAGTGGGAGTTGTGCAGTATTATCATTTCTCCATCCCGAATTGGATGTTTCAGAAAAAGTGGATGGTGTGGGCTTCTTGAAAGAGTTTATGGAATTTTCTTGATCATGCAACCCCTCTTTTTAAAGCAGGAATGGTTAGACATTCACGTGTTGGGTGTCCCACGGTCTCACAAATCCCACAAATATCTTCTTTTGTTAAACTTTTGATTTCATTAACTTTCCTAAATAGCATGGCATCAAGTCTCCTAGACAAACTCGCCAATCTTGCATTCAAGTCCTCCTCCTCTCTAAGTTGGTACTTTCCACCACCACCACATGTAGTGGGAGTGGATTTAGTTTTATTTGCAGTGATGGAAAGATAAGTGGTGTCCCATGTTGTGCTCAAAACTAATTACGGATCACACACATCAAAAGACAATAAAGATTTACGTTGTTTCGGCCAACGATTTCACTCTCCACGGAGAGAAATCAACAATCCACTAGCAACGAATGATTTACCAACGGAGGAGACTCACCTCTAAACTCTCACACCCCTCTCTCAAAATCTCTCTCTATCTTTGCCTCTCAATCTCACCTCACACGGCAATCTGCTCTCTAGCTCACAACACAAGCACGTAGAAAATCTAAGCCCACCCTAACCATCCCTTTTAGACCAAGGGAAGGAGGTTTTGGACCTCCTACCGGAATACTAATCATTATCCTAATCTATTAGGAAAACAAAAAGATAAGACTCTCCAAGAGGTTAGATAACTCGAGAGTTCACCGTCACATGGACACTCCATATGAACTCCAATCGGGCTTGGGCTTGGCTACTGGACTTGGACTCATCCAAGTAGGCTTGGACCCATCCAGATGGGCTGGACTCAACATCCCAATGTGGTAGTGAAGGGATCAAACCCTTAAAGGGGAAGCGTATTTTTAAAATTTAATGCAAAACATACAACGTTGATGGGAAAGGGTTAGAGATATCTTGCGAGAACAAGAGATTCAAGGCTGGAAACCCTAGCTATTTTGGTCCATTACTGTTTTGGTCGCCTTGCTGCCTCGATTGTCACGGCCAAGCCTACTGCTGCCAAAACCTCCAGGCTGCTGCTGCTGTTCTTTTCACAGCTACCTTGACCGCATGCCCGCTAGTTGTAGCTTGTTGCTGCTACTGCTGCCGCCGCGCCTGCTTGTTACCTCCTAATCCCTTTTGGATCTTGTTTGCTGCCTTGTTTGCTACCTTATTTGCTGCAAACCCTAGGTTCCTAATCCCTTTTGGATCTTCTCTCATTTTTTTCGAAACCATAATTGATTCTTTTAAGAGTGTGAGCTCTTAGATTTTTATAAAAAATTCACAGACTTAATAGTGACCACTCAAGATACCAAGATATTGGCCTAATGAGCTTCACTCATTGACAAATCAACATCAAATGCATGATAATATGAAGTCTCATTATTAATAATAGTCAAATATTTAGATATGTTTGCCTACAAATCCTAACAGGTAGGACATTTGAATCGGGTAAGGTGGGCATATTCTGCCTACAACACTCATAATGGATTAGAGCCTACACATCCATCATAAGAAGAAATGTTGTGGGATTGGTAATAATGTATTGTGCGGTGTGTTTAGGATCAGAGGAAGAAGCAATCATGAAGGATGACTATTTGGGGTTCCAAAATTGGAATTGGCATAGGAATACGCATGGCCTAGTTAAGAATTGGGTTTTGCATAGGTGCAGGGGTGGTAGTTGGGTTTATCTGGATATTTGGTGCA
>CM018907.1:4986696-4991696 GCA_009663005.1 Actinidia chinensis | reverse complement strand
AATTTTCACCCTCTACAACAATAAAAAGACTTAAAAGGAAATATATGTCATTAATAAAGGACCACATAAAATCTAATTCGATACATTAGTGATAAAATTGAGAAAATTAGTATCTGAGGGACCAAAGTGATACAAGGTGAACACTTTTTGGAGCCAATTACGTAATGTACCTTTTTTCATCAAGGAATATAAAGATAATATCTTGGAGGAAAGATTACTCTAAGTCAATAAGGTGAAGGAAAAAAGTTGTCCAGTTCTTTAGAGTTCGGGGGCTTGTAACTACAGGGGAGAGGGCTTTTGTTATGCTTTTCTACTTCACGTAGATTTGAAGTTCCTCTTTATGCCTCGAGGGTTCCTCATCAAATTTTTCTTTTTCTGTTTGGGTTAGCACATTATTGGCTAGACCTTGAAAATGGGTGCCAACATATTAGTTTTCATTAGTAAAGCGACGTAAAGATGAATACTGTAGAGAGCATTGACGTAACTTATTGGCTTTAAAAACGTCACTCAAATTAAATGAGTTGTTAGCTGTTACCAATTAAAATCCAAACCAAGGACACTCAAATTAAGTGAGTTGTTAGCTGTTACCAATTAAAATCCAAACTAAGGACACTCAAATTAAGTGAGTTGTTAGTAGTTACCAAATAAAACCCAACCGACACTCAAATTAAGTGAGTTGTTAGTTGTTACCAATCAAAACACTCAAATTAAGTGAGTTGTTAGTTGTTACCAATCAAAACCCAATTAAGTTTGCTAAGGACTAGTTAGATAGTGAACCTATCGATACTCAACTACACTAGTTAAATGGGTCACTATTCAACCCACCAACTTTTATACTTATTTAATAAGAATGAGCCCGCGAATGACGTGCTAAAAGGTTGGCCAAAGTTAACAAACTTTGTAATTGCTGATAAGTTTAGCATCTCACATAGCTTGTCCAATGAAGTAAAAAAAATTATACATCGTAAATTAAACTAACATTTTATAGTAACACCCTATTAAATACGTGCAATAAAAATGCTCTAAGAAGGTCTAGTTGCTCCAATGATATAAGTTCAATTAAATATTCATATCCTCACCATATCAACTTGGTTACAGGTGTGCGGTCTGCGTGTTTACGAGTGGGATAAGAACCAAGAAGCATTAGTTACTTTCATCCTTATAAAATCATTAGTTGCTTTCATGCCTTTTTTTGTTTATTGGTGGAATTTTTTAACCCATCAAATTTTATATATATATATATATATATATATTTGTCTAAAAATATAGGTGGAATTGAAGATACATTTTAGAAACTGAAAAAATATAAAATTTTAATTACACGATAAAATAGAATTCACTAAAAATAAAAAAATTTAAACACCAAAACAGCCAAAAATTTGAAAAAAAGCTAACCAAAACTTGGGCTAAAGATATTACTCACTTTGTCCTATATTAGATTTTTATTATTTTATTTTTTAATGTTCTAAAATGTATCTTCAATTCATAAAGGCAAAAAAAAAAAAATTACTCAACTTTCCCCTTGTACTCTTGTTTTATATATATTATTTAAATAGTATTTAATAATAACTTAAAAAATTCATAAACATTAAATGTGATAATTGTGTTACATTAAATTAAAACGCGTGTTAAAGGCTACAAATAAGCAAAATGGATCTTAATTTTGTATTTTAAATGTTAACTAATTTATAGAGTCATTAGATGCTTTAACGGACTAGTTAAAATTGTGTATTAAAACAAATAAAAAAAATACAAATGAACCCCACTATGGTTCTGTTTGGCACCAGTTTTTTTCAATTTTTTTTCAATTTTTTTGCTTAAAATAAGCAAAAATATCAATTAAAATTGGCTTTTTTGCTTTTTTATTTTTACTTTTTTGTTTAGTTTTAGCTAAAGTAAAGCCACAAAAGCAAAAAAAACAAAAAATTTTAATTTTTTTGGTAGTAAGCTTAAAAAAAATTGAGTTTTAAGTATTACCAAACGGAGCCTACATATCTAGTCTTCTCTATTTCTCTCTCTTAGTTTGTTAAGCAACTTGTTAGTATAAAGCTATAATCGTTTTTTATGATTAAACTTATATATACTAAACTATGATTTAATATATGTTTAAAATTTTATTGAAAGTCAAAAGCACCCCGAATGACTCGCTCATACTTTTTGAGACAACGCATTTGAGTATTGACGAGTCTATACATATTCAAAATACAATTCGTAAGTTTGTACAAGTCATAATCAATGATATCAAACTAATGGAACTAGTAAAAGTGTTAAACTTTCACTTAAACTCATTTTGGGTTGTTAATAGCTTGTGATTTTTTAGAGAAAATAGTGAATTGCTGATTGTCAAAAGTTCAGTTGACAGTTTGGTCGACCGAAGGTTAGGAATTCATCGACTGAAGTTATAAGGCTGCTCTGGAATTTAGAATCCTCGACCAAAGTTTGTTAATCCTTCGACCAAAGTTATGAAGTGCTACTGGAACAATGAATCATCGATCGAAGTTGAAAATCGATCAATCAAAGTTTGGTAAAACCCTAGATCGAAGTTTTAACCTCGACTGAAGTTGAAGTTCAGTCAAGTTGAAGTTCGGTCGACCGAAATTGCGACTAAAGTTTGAAACATCTAATCCTAAGCATCCAAATTAAGATCCAACGGTTGAGATTAAATCAGAACGGCTAGTTTAAAGCATTTAATGCTGAAACGACTAATTTTCAAATATGGAGCTATAAATTCAACGCTTAGCCTTGGGGTTGTTGAAAAGATATTAAAGTGCCATAAATTCTATCTACACTTGTGTTCATCACTTCAATTCTTAATCATTGATTGTGAGCTATATTTATAAAGATCATGAAAGAAAAATCCCTCTAGAGAACAACCATCACCGTATTTATTTTCCTTCTAGAGGTTATGAGTTTTAATTGCTATAACATTTTACTCCATTCTTGGAAGAATCACCTTAAGTGATTGTTTATTTTTCAAAAGAGAGATTGCTCTTGAAGACTAGAAGTTCTCTAGTGACTGAAATATTTTTTCTTATTTTTTAAAATCTCACTTGTTTCAAATACAACCTAAAAACATATTTGTTGTAACTTATTGATTAGCTATCCCTTATGTCTTTTCTGTCGTCGAAAGTTATTTTTAGAGTATTTTGTACAACTTTTTCTTCTACCAATGTGCAAAAAAAACATAAATAAAAGACAGAAAAAAACTAATTTTTTGAATCTTTATTTTAAAGTTTTTCTAAATTCTGCTCTTTCAACAAGCAATTTTACAAACACCCTCTAAATATCTTTATCGTGGAAAGTGAGAAACACGTATAAATGGTGAAAAACGGGGGCGCACCCAAACATGGGCCTACAGTGCCTTGGTTAGTTTCTTGTATGTATATATATACAGGGGATTTCTCCTGTTGGACAACCACAAAGTTTTATTTTTCGCAAAACTGGATTTCTCAAGTTTCTCTCTCTTCCCTTCCTTCCTCCAGGTACCTGTGCTTTTACTCTTCACCAGCTGACTCAAGCCAAGTTCCTATCTTCCTTTGGTAAACAACAGGTACTGCCTATCAATTTCTCTCTCTCTCTCTCTCGGATTGGTTGTGTCTTATGTCTGGAACCAGAATATATTCTGTTTAGAAACGCAGTTTCTATTCGCGCACAAAAAATGGTGGTGATCTATTTATACAGATATGATGATTTCGTTTATTCAAGGTCTGATGTTGATAATGCAGTTAAACATAATGTGGAGGCTAAAGGTGGCAGAAGGAGGTGGTCCGTATGAGCCTTACTTATACAGCACAAACAACTTCGTGGGGCGTCAAATATGGGAGTTCGATCCAAACTACGGTACTCCCGAAGAGCGTGCTGAGGTTGAAAAGGCTCGTGAGCTATTCACTCTAAACCGGTCCAGGGTGAAGCCTACCGGCGATGTTCTTCAACGACTACAGGTCTTTGCTCTCTTGATTTCCCAGTCTCCCTTTAATAATGATCCTTCCTTCCTCTCGTATTGTTGGATCTACGTGGGATGTGAGTTTCAACGTTTTAAAAATACATGTAATTATTGTATTCAAATTCAAATTCAAATTTAAAAATATTAATTTTAATATTGCCCCTCTGTATTTTTCGTTTTTAAATATATTTCTACCTATTTATTAAGGTAAATTTTAGAAAGTTATAAAACCTTTTGTTTTAACTTTTTAGAATGAGTAATATTTTTGAACATCCCAAAATAAAAAGAAGAATCAATAATATGGGACGGAAGAAATAAATGATCTACTCATTTATCATCACAACATCATCAAAAATCAAATTTTCTTCGGCCTCGTTTAATAATTGTGATAGAATTGTAGGGATTAGTAATAAGGTGGGATTAGGATTGGAATTGATAATGAGTAGGGATCAGTAATGAGGGTAATATTCCGACGGGTGTGTTTGATGTGCACGGGATTAGACAGTGGGATTAGTAAATTATCAAGGGGAATGTGGTCCAATAGTGTCAAAAATTTATGGAATTTTTTTAATAAAATTTCATATTTACCTTTATTTCACAAATATTACAATATCAAGAGTAATAAAATGTCAATTTGTGGCCTAAAAATAGGGAGATTGTTAATCTTACCCCCATAGGCTTAGCAATACCCCCCATTTGAAGGGATTAGTAGTCCGATCGAACTATTAGTCGGTCATTGTGGCCAAACCAAAACACGAAGATTAGGGGCCTCGGACTCCTAATACCAAATCCCACATCCCTAAGCGGTATCAAACATGGCCTTCAAAGTTTAAATTTTCTTGGTGTTTGGCATGGTTTGGGTGGAATCTGTTGTCAATCCCCATCCATTGAAACAAAAAAAGAGGACTCTATGATGATTAAGACATGAACGCCTAATTAGTATTTATCTAAGAAAATAAATCAAAATAGCACCCTTCTATTTTTGGAAAATAAATCCCTGGAAATGAATGAGTACCTCAATTGGGCCATTCCTTATCTTGATCTCTCCTAGAAAACA
>CM018907.1:4976696-4979196 GCA_009663005.1 Actinidia chinensis | reverse complement strand
ACAATCCCTCCATGAATAAAATTTGCAGACAAACTGATGCAGAGTACAAAGCTGACCCGAGAGAGGGACAACAGATAATTTCTGCATAAGATATGTAGCTTTTGGCCTTGAATTTTTCTTATAAGAGCCTATCGAATTTACAAGCAGACTAGTGGACGTGCCCATCTTAAACTATGCCGCCGTTGGTATAAATCGAGACAATAGACGTCATACAGAAACTTCTCCTAATGTAGTTCAGTTCTCATTGTTATGTCCATTTTGGCCATAGAACATTTTTCTTGGTTCTACAAGTATTTTCTCGAGAATTTCATCTTGTCAAATTTTTAAAAAAGCGACCCCATTTCATACTACTTCTTATCGTGAGTATCTCACTATACCCAACATGGCTTATCAGTGCAAAGAGTCATTAAATACCAACACTTAATCTTATATACAATTATTATGTATCATAGGAACGGGTAAGAGTTATTCAACTCCGTAATGATTATCTTAGATATACACAAGTAGGTTGTCTCATTGAATTTTGATCTTTAGATCTCCAGTTAACGAGGCTATTTTTTCTTCATGATACATTTCTGTTTCATAGGCTTTAAACTCATTTCTTTTGAGAAAAGAGCTTATAAGGCCATCTTCTTATTTTTAAACATGAGATAGCTCTTGAATTATTTATATGTCTTAGGGAACTTGTGGATGACCGTAGCCTACAGCCAACAAGAATGCCTCACTCAGAAGCATTCCTTCTTTTTTGATTTCATTCTTGGGAACCTGGAGTTCCTAGAACTAAATCATCACTAATTTTGTGTCCACCATCACATAGTTAAGGAATCGGCCCACAATGAACTTCTTAGATTCAGCACACTCAATCTTGTATTTCTTGTCAAAGGACTCCCACAGTTCCTTTGCAGATTTTGCATCATTGTACACAGAGTATAAAGAGTCCTCCAGGGCATTCAGAATGTAGCTCTTGCACATATAATCAATATTTTTCCAGAGCGATCATCTTCTAATTTGAGTCTCATTCTCAGCAAGAATTAAGGATTCCTCTTATAAGCACCTAGCGAGATTCAACATGGTACTGATAGAATATCATCTTCTGCTACCAAATCTCGCACCTAGCTAGGTGCGAGATTCAACGTAGGAGCAGCAAATGGAGTCTGAGTTTGAGTGCTCGTCTCAAGAGCATTAGTCCACATGTTTTCTTGAAATAAGATCAACCACATATAAATGTATACATCTTCATAATATCGACAACATGAATAGATAAACAATCTAAAAATAGTCATCCCAAACGGTTTGACATACATTACACTCAACGTACCCCGGGGTCCCAAGGGTAGGCCCCCTATGGGGGTTATAAGGGGACGTGCCCCCTAGCGGGGATCGACTTGCCCGCCCAGGTCATAAGGCTCCTTGGATAGTGCCCTCGAAACCTAAACGGTATGAACGATCTTCAACATAGGAGTTAGTACTTATTCATATTTCCTCCACTACCAAACAGATCAGACAAAGGCCAAGTAGCATCACGGCATAAGCAGAGCAGGCTGCTCTAGAGCCTCATTAATCAATCCCATAAAGGCCAATCACGCACGACTACCTAAGGTTATAGCCTCTCAACTTAATAACAATCGATCAAGGTCAAGCGACACAGAGCTGACCACAGCCTCAAATCGTAATTTTTTAAAACTAAGGGATAAAATTATAATTTTCAGAAGTCTGGGGTAAAATTTTATTTTTTTAAAAATCTAGATAAAGCTATAATTCTCAAAATCTGGATAAAATCTTTAATTACTAAAATTTAGGGGAGAATAATCTCTAATTACAGGAAAGATTGAGGTCCATTTGTAATTTTTTTTAAAAAAAGAAAAAAATTATAATTTATAGAAATATGGGTTGTAAATACCAAACAATCTGAGGAAAAATCTATTTTTTTGGTAATTACAGAATATTTTTGAGTTGAAAATGTAATAACAACTATTTTAAATAAAACAAAAACTGTTGAAACTTGAAATTTTAAAACCTGAAACGTAAAACTTTAAGTTTTACTTCAGAATCTGTTAAACTGTCTTTTTTTCCCAGAAAACTAAAACTGTACGGATAACTGAATCGAAAACAATTACAAACTGAAATCAGACTCAGATAATAATGAAAACAACATTTACAAATAATCACACCAGTGCAAATCTCTTTCAAAAATTGTTGGATATTTACAAAAAAAAACTATCGTATTCTCGTATAATTAGTGTTGGATTGGTTTCAACCTCTCCTATTTGGATTGACTTCAACCTCTTCTATTTGGATTGGCTTCAACCTCTTTTTGGATTGAAATTTAAAATCCTTGTTGGATTTGAATGCTATCACTCAGCCTATAAAAGAGACTACAACTCCCAGATATGGGAATATGGGATTAGAAGCGTAGTATAGAAAATCTGTTTTTATTTTCTCCTCTCTTAAACACTGTATTTTTAGTTGAGAGAGGAAAACTGAGAATTGTATTTGTTTC
>CM018907.1:4954196-4961696 GCA_009663005.1 Actinidia chinensis | reverse complement strand
ATATTTTTATTATAATCATTGGATAAATTAATTTTAATAAATATAATAAAAGTGCAATTAAAGAAAATAGACGTATGAAAATAACTCCCCTTTCTATTTGAGGTAATTTTTTGTTGCTTTATTTTTTATATTTTATTGTTTTTAGTGAATTCTTTTTATTAATTAATCAATATTTTATATTTTTTTATTTTCTCTTGATAAAAAGAGTGTAAAAATATAAAAAATTATTTAATTTAATAGAAAGTTCACTAAAAATAAAAAAAATTATTTTTATCTCCAAATGAAATAATTTTTTTATATTTTTAAACTCTTATCGTAAAATAACTAAAATAATATAAAATTTTGATCAAATAAAAAAATTATTAAATACCAAAAAAAATAAAAATGAGAGAGAAAAAATATATTTTTTAATTAATTTATTTATTTATTTATGGAATTCTACTAAAAAAATGATACAATAGGTAAAGACATATGCAAAGTTTTAAAAATTTTTTGGCCATTAGATCATAATTTATGTGGGGCCCATATCGATGAAAAGAATGAAGTGATAGTTTTGGGAGAGAAAAAATAGTATCAGGTAAAATCTTATGTATTAAATTAATTTAAATTGATTTTAAGTGTAAATAATAAAAAATATATTTAAAAATTAAAATAAATTAAGATTTATATTATAGATGTTTGGTGAGACTGCGAACTAATTCTAACAAAATTCAAGTAGCCGGAAGTCTTCTCCAAAAAACGCAGGCAAGAGTGGCTTCCAATTCCACTTCTCGGGAAGCGGAACCCTTCAATTAATTGAATTCTCTTACTTCTATCAAATTTCCTTATTATTATAATAAATTACACTTGTAGTGTCAACTTGTCTTGTAACATTAAAGAAAATCGAAAATAGATATCTCCGTTGGTAGTTAGCGGATACTGGTGGTAGAAGTTTGCTCGCTTGACCTGTAAAATAAGAACAGTGAGAAAGGTCGCCGGACCTGTCTCTCGACGGTCATCCGACGATCAAGTTAGTGATCGAAAAAAAAAATAATATATATATATATAGCTAAATAGTGTGTAGCTTTTGTGAGCTGATATTGCATACTTTTGAAAGATAAAATGCATGACCTTTATAGTGTAGTTCGACGTATATCTGGACACGCCAATTGACATATTAGTGAATAAGCGATTGACCCTATCATTATCTTAAGACAAAATTGACAACTAGTCTATCACGTCATCGATATCTGAATCCAAGCGTGCTTGTGGCAAATAGAATTTCGTCATGTAAGTTACTCTTTGACTCTGACGTGCCTTTAAAATTTCCGTCAGTCGATGTACCTTGATCGAGCTCTAGCGCAAATAACCCATCAACCTTGTTATGAAGTAATAATTCAACAACAGTAATTATCCAAACTCGGTCAAAAATGATACTTAACATTTTATCTTCTTACACATAAATGCATGTCTATAGTTTGCAAAGGAGAATTTGTTGAAACCCAAAAAAGTTAAAAAGATCTTTAGAAAGGTTTCTGGAGACGTGTCACAATCTTCTTCTGCTTCTCGATTTTTCTTTTCCTCGTCGGTGTGCTCTGTGTGGACCGTCACAATCTTCTTCTGCTTCTCGATTTTTCTTTTCCTCGTCGGTGTGCTCCGTGGGTCCAGAAGGAAATTTGATTTTGAGTTTTTGGAACATTTGATCTTATATTAAAATTTTCACCAATTGATTAGAACTTTTGGATGACTGGATTGGCAGAAACAAATTTTAGCTATTGGGAAAGGAAATGAATTGTTTCGTCAAATGGGATGAAAGAACTTTAAATTTAAGTTTTTTTCTGCAAATGATGAAATCAGATGCGGTAGCTATTTGTGATAAGTCTTGATTGATCGGTAAGGAAATGACCTTGGATTTTGTTGGAAATCAATTTAAAACTGAATAGGAAATGTTCTAAAAAGCACTTGTAAAATATACACTTGCCCAACACAATTTATTTTTAGATTCACCTTCTCTTGAAGGGCTTTGGGCAAAGTCCGTATCGAGTCTTTGTTACGTGGAGAAGCTGCGTCAAATATGTTAGTAAAAAGTTATATCTAATTTCAGGAAAAAAATTATTAAAGAAAAAAAAATTATAATATAAGAGATAAATATTTTTGAATCTCAAAATTATCTCCCACTATCTATGGTTGGATTTTATTTGAGTTAATGTAATGGTTGAAATTTCACTTGAGATTACTTTTAAAAAAAAAAAAATATCACTTTCTTTTTTTCAAAGGTGTATGCCCATATATTTTATCATCCATGACAAAAAAATCTCTAATCTGGTATATATTTATCCATTGAGATTTTTTAGTAGAAGACCCACAAAAAAATCTCCTCATTTTAATGTTTTTTTGGATTCAATATTTTTTACTTTGATCAACTTTTTAAATTATTTTAGTTATTTTGGACTATCACCAGTTTTAAACTCTCCCAAACAATTATATTCATTTTGCGATACCCGTATTTTTTTATTTTTAGAGCTTTTTATTCTTACTTCGTCTTTTTTCTATATTTTTTCTACTCTTTTTTATCAAGACAAAAATCAAAAAATAAAATATTGTGAATTCAGTCGGAGTAAAAAAATTTCTAAAAATAATAAAATATAAAAAATAAAGAAGAATAAAAAAAATTATCACAAATAAAAAGGATATTTCATACGTCCGATTTTCTCTTTGTTCATTTTTTTATATATTTATTGAAATTAATATATTCAATGGTTGTAGTAAAAATATTTGAGTAAAAATTAGGATATTTAATATAAAATACACATATTTTTAAATCTTCCAAACTATCTATAATATAAGACAAAAAAATGTTTGAATTTCAAAACTATCTCCTACTATCAACAGTTGGAATTTATTATTTGACAAATTAGCTAGATTTAGTCTTTAATTGACTTTTTTTAAAATTTGAATAAACTTTTTATATTTTCATGTTGTATAGTTTTTCCTCTTTTCCCCGTCTCGACATCCAAGAAAAAACCGAAAAATTAGAAATTTTAGATTACAGATAAAAAAATAACTAAAAAGAAAGAAAAATTAACACAAAGAGCTAAAAATTGAAGAAAAAAAAGCCTAACCAACCCCCGGATAAAATAATGTTACTTCACCAATCCGTTCTCTACTGAGTTTTTATTATTTTACTTTCTAATATTCTAAAATGTATATTTAATTTAAAAAATTAAAAAAAATTATGCACATTTCCCCTTGTACTCTTTGGTTTAGAATCTCTACAAATGGAGATCACATGTTCCAGAGGATTTGGGACATGGCTATGTCCCCTCTGTCCTTGATGACACATTTTTGGGAAGTATAAATTTACATGAAGAAGATTTTTATAATTTATCATGAGATTAATAAATTATGAAAGGTCTTTAATGATAAATTATTTTAATGACAGATGATCAACATTACATGCCTGTTCCCAAGCCTTTGGAACAGTCAGATCCTGTCCCCGCTCGCACCAAACTCAATAAAACCATAAGGACAACTAGTTAGAAGGTACCCTTTTTTTTTAAAATGGGTTATTACACTGACCTCCGCCTTAGTTTGTCTTTAATACACAAAGTACTCGCCTGACGTTTGAAATAGTTTACACTAACCTCCCCTGAGTTTGAAAATTTCTTTCAAACCCCTGACAGGCGACCACCCCTAATCTTTTAACAAAATTACCAAGATACCCCCACTCATCTCTCCTCATGCCCTCCTCATCTCTCTCTCTCTTTCTCATTATATTTTATTTTTTAATTTTACTTTTGTATTATTATTTTTTAATACCCATTGATTCTTTTTTACAAAAATAAATTTACTTTTTGTTACTTTTTTCTTATTTTTTTTTTGTACCCTTTTATTTTTTTATTTTATTATTATTTTTTTTAAAAATCATTTGATTCTTTTTTTTAACAAAAACTTACCCTTTTTGTTACTTTTTTTTGTAGCCATATTATTTATTTTGATTTTTTTATTATTATTTACTTTTAAAAACCCTTTGGATGATTATTTTTTAATTTTTTTCTTTTTTATTTTCTTTTAATACTCTTGATTCTTTTTTTTTGGTAACAAAAGTGATTCATTTTTTGGTTATAAAAAAAAGAAATCAAGGGTTACCCTTTATTATATATTATTTTTTCTTTTAATACTCTTTGATTTCTTTCTTATTTTTTATTTTTTTTAAAATAATATCCTTTGATTATTTTTTGTTAATACTATTTGACTTTTTTCCCCTTTTAATACCCTTGTCTAGCGACTCCCAAAATGGGTATTACAAAAAAAAGAATCAAAGGGTATAAAGAAATAAAAAATAAAAACTAAATCAAGGTATTAAAGTAAAATAATAAATAAAAAATAAAAATAAATGCAATATTAAAAAAAAAAAGTAACAAAAAAGGTAAGTTTTTTGTTAAAACAAATATATATTAAAAAGTAAAAACAAGAAAAAAAAATAATAAAGAGTAGCAAAAAAAAAAAATAAGAAAAAAAAATAAAAAGTGAATTTATTTTTGTTAAACAAAGAATCAATGGTTCTAAACAAAATAAGTAATACAAATTGAACAACTCAACCATAACCCCTGTGAATAAGTAGACATAGAGGGGTGGAGAGTAGGGAATGAGAGAGAGGAAGGAGTGGGGGGTGTCCTTGGTCATTTTGTAAAAGATTAGGGTGTCAGGGGCTGAAAAGATACTTTTTTAAACCTCAGGAGAGGTCATGTATTTTTCAAACGTCAAAGGTACATTGTATATTAATCGACAAACCTCAGGGGAGGTCAGTGTACTTCACCCTTTTTTAATTCACACACGAAACGCGTGGACTGGTTTTACCAACTCCCCCATGATAACTATAAAAGAAGGGGGACAAAAGGTACAACAAATACAAATAACTATAATTCTTTTTTTTATTATATTTTTTTACTTTTTCTTATTAACTTAGGGCCCGTTTGGCTAGAGAATTTGAAGGGGATAATTTTTTCCCCCTCCCCCGGATAAACTTTTTCCCCCGGGGCGTGGGCTAGCGGACTAAATGCCCCTGGAGTGGATCAATTTAGTGGGGCCTAGACCCCTAACTAAAGTTTATCCGGGAACTAGGAGTGGGTATAAGAAAAAAATAGAAAAAAAAAAACAAAATGTATAATTGAAGTATATATAATATATATATATATATATATTTTTTAATCACTAAATTTTTAGATTTTGTTTCTTCTCTATATATATTTCTTTCTTAATCCTCCCCCACCATTCTAAAAATATATCCAATAGAATTAAATTTATCGTCCCTCCAAAATTAATCATTTATCCCTCACCATATCCTCCAAGTCCAGCCAAACGGGCCCTAAAAGTTATAAATATAGATTAAATTTAAAAAATATATTAAAAATGGACCCCACTATACATCTAGTCTTCTCTATCTTCTCATCTCTCCCTTCCTTAGTTTGTTAAACAACTGTTTAAATTTAGTAATTCACTTGTAAAAAAACTGAAGATAGGAGTCACTTCAGCCATTTCATTGAAAACTAAAAATTAATAAAAAAATGAGTTAATTTTACATGTTATCTGATGAGTTGAGTTAACGAGTATTTTAATTAGTTCATTGAATGGACCCCCTATATATATAGTCTTCTCTGTTTTTTCCTATCTCTTAATTTGTTAAGCAACTAATTAAGTTTAGGTTATGTTTTATTTTGGAGATTGAATTTGGCGAATTAAAAATTCAGTCGGATTTAAGGCCGGATAATAAATCCAATCGGATTAATTCAGATTACCTGTGAAATCTCAATATACACTTTTTTGTTTTACAATAAACATAGGTGTTGGATTAAACACTTTTTTTATATTTTTTATTATTGTTCTTACGTCATAATTTTTAATTAAAAAAAAATCAAGTACTCTTTAAATAAATAAAAAAATATAATTCTTAACTAGACATTCATATCATTAATTAATAACAATAATAGCATCCGAATAAAAATATCATATCACTCCCAATTGTCGTAAATTATAAAATTAACATCCTTATATTAGTGGCCCACAAGATTACATATACAATTTCAGAGAGAATCAACAAACACCATATTAGTGATCCACAAGTATTGTATCCAATCTATATTTATCTTCAAAACAACATGGCCTAGTAAACTCCCGTTTGTCAAAACTAAAAGTGACTAAAGTTGATGTATTTTTTAGGGATGGCACGGGGTTGGGCGGGCCGGAGGTTGGTTGTCCCCGTCCCCGTCCCCGATTCCCGATTTTTTTAAGCCCCGACCTCCCCGTTCGATACCCCGGCCTGGGATGTGTGTTGTAAGAAAGGACCCAAATCCGCTCCCCGCCCCGAATACCGTCCCCGAATTTGAAACACACAAATACAAAAATCTAATCACACAATCCTAAGCCAAAAAATTGAAAAATCAATCAAAACACTAAATAACCATAACAACCCTAAAATTTGCAACTAAAATAAATATGGACAATTTGAAACTCCAAAAATCAAAATTTTAAAACTCAAAATCCAACCATAAATTCAAAAAAATTTTAGGGTTAATTTCACTTTGCACCCCTTTCACGTGATTAATTATATTTAGTACTATTTATTTTTTATTTGAATATTTTCGGGGTAAATTTTGGGGGATGGGCGGGGGTTATACAATACCGTCCCAGCCCCGCCCCGGAATTTTTTTTTTTTAATCCCCGATCTCCAAAAAATTCCCAAAACTTCACCCCAATCGGGGCGGGACGGGACAAATTGCCATCCCTAGTTACTTTAGCCATTTCATTGAAAACTGAAAAGTGACTTAAAAAAAAAACATGTTAATTGTACATGTTATCTGAGTTAAGTTAACGAATATTTTAATGAGTTCATTGAATGTGGCCCACTATATATCTAGTCTTCTACGTCTTTTCCTCTCTTAGTTTATTTGACTCATTTGTCAAAAGCAAAATGTTTTTCGCAACCCCTGTGCCAGGGTGTGTGTGAGGATGGGACTGGTTTTGACTCTCCTTGGACAATTTTGCCCTTCATCTCTCTTTCACCCATTAATTTTTTTTAATATTATCTCTTGATTATTTATTAAAAAAAAATTAATCAACATTTTGTTAATTTTTTTTTACTTTCAGCTTCCGAATTTTTATATAAAATTTTTTTATGATAAATCTTTATAATTTCTTTTACTCCCACATCTAGTTTTTATTAAAAAAAAAAATATGAATCAAAAAAATTTGTTAATATTTTTTTAATTTGTTGTCAATTATAAAATGTAAAGAAAATAATCACATATTATTTTGAAAAAACTAAAGTTAAAATGTAACACATATTATTTTTTGAAAAACACTAAATTGTAATTAGTTTTCTCTTGAGTGTTTCAAAAAAAAATTATGTTAATTAGTTTTGCCATTAAATTTATAAATTGAGAAAGAGATTGTAAAAATAAATATTAAAATTTTTTAATCCAATTTTTTTATAAAAAATGGGGTGGGGGGTAAAGAGTTATA
>CM018907.1:4909196-4921696 GCA_009663005.1 Actinidia chinensis | reverse complement strand
CAATATAGTGATTTGGTTTGGTTTTCCAGGAACGTAGACACGGTTTATTGAACCTCGTATATCTGTGTGTTCTTATCTTTTTTTTTTGCACCTATTTTC
Source organism: Actinidia chinensis (assembly GCA_009663005.1). Lineage (NCBI taxonomy): Eukaryota > Viridiplantae > Streptophyta > Magnoliopsida > Ericales > Actinidiaceae > Actinidia > Actinidia chinensis. Next base: position 4,921,597 of record CM018907.1, on the reverse strand, counting down.
GCTTGCTTTGCGATTTCTGTGATTTGTAGTTTTCAAGATCCGTACGATTTAGGAATCAAACTTGTTATTGATTCCCAACAAATGGTTACTATATTCCTGAGAGCTAATGATTTGAACAAATGAGGGTTTTTCCATTGATCATGTTAATTTCAATTTAGGATTATCTTGTCATATGATTAATCTTTCTGAATTATCTATTTATCAAGTAGTGCACTTCATACTCACTGTGGCTTATATTACTTCCAATAATCTGTATATGCATGTACATGGAATATTGATATACTTCTTGCTTCCAACTCAAATGGGTTTAAGAGTGCAAAATGTAATAGGTTAGGGTTGATACAAAGCTCTATGTTAATACAGTTTATTTTTATCATGGTGATCTCTCGCCAAAGTGCGCTTGAGATAGACCCCAAGAGAAGGCCGGCGGAGTGTATAACTCGGAGTACGAGGTCGATTCCACAGGGAGTTGTGTGATCAAGACTGAAAGGAAAAGAATTTTCCTCTCAATTACCTCACAAAGGATGAACAAAAATTTCTAAAAAAAATAAAAATCTGAGTTTTTTGGCATTGTTCGAGTGCTCACTGTTGACAAATACAAATAAATAGCTGTTGAATTGAAATTATTTTTAAATTAATGTGAAATTATCTCGGGGTGGTCGTTCAATCGATGATTGTGTCTGGAATCTTAAGGTGATGTTATAACTCAAATCCTTCGGAGACGTCGTGAGTCTCGGATTCGGAAGTTAGCAATTAAAACCCCTTGTTCTTAAAAACTCATTTTTTAGGATTAGACTGGATTAGAGGCAAGGATGAATACATCGATTCACGGCAATACTTATACTAAGACTAGGTTATGCATAGTATTGCAGAAACATAATCCATCATCCAAGTTTTCATAATTTAGAGAACACTGAAGATAAAAATGATTTAAAAACTGAATAAATCTAACTTGGAAACCCAAATCTCAAAATCCTTTTTCACCCAAAGACCTTCAATCAATTTCACAATCAACCCAAGATTGAAAGAATTTAGCACTCATCTCCATTTATGAAAAAACTTTGCATATTAAATATAAACAAACTTTATAAATTAAAATAATAAAACTTACACAATTAGATCTATGAAGATTAACCAAATCTAAGAGAATAGAAGCAAAAATACGTAAAGTACCTCTTAAAGCAACCTAATAGATTAGTAAAAGGGCAGATGAATCGGAGTATACAAACCATAATGCAGTGTAAACAAATAAAAAAAGAGAGAACTAACAGAAAATTGAAAAGGAAATTTAACCCAGCCATTTCAGTAAAAAACTGTAAGTGATAAATTAAGCAATAAGCGCCGGCTGGCGAAATAAACGTCCATTGTGGTGGTTTCCGTAGGAAGAATTAAAGCGATAATAAAGCGCTTTAAAACCGTTCCGGAATGGCGAAAGTAAACGTCCATTGTGTGGTTTCGAATAAGCGATAAAAGATAAAAGGTAATATCTATTATAAGTAATAAAAAAACTATCGAGATGGACAATATAAGTAAAAATTATAGAAAACTTGGAAACTAAAACATATTGAACTACAATAAATGAGAGAGAGATCTTCAAAACTAAAACGAAAAATTTCAAACTCAAAAATTTATCTAAACTTTCTTTTCTCTCCAAAAATCACTTGGGAAAACTTTATTCCCAAAAACTAACTCTCTTTTTCTCCCCAAAACCTATTCTCTTAGCCCTTCCCCTCACCTCCTTTTATAGAAAAGGAAGAAGGAAGAATCAAGAGATGGAGAAAGAACACGGGTGAGAAAGAGCCATTTTGTTGACTTTGGATGGCTTGTGATGGAGAGGAAAGAAGCACGGGAGCGAAGGAGCCCTTTTATTTGGCTTTGGATGGCTTGCTTGGGAGGAAAGAGCACGGGAGAGCGGGCCCATTTGTGTTGACCTTTGGCTGCAAAAATACTTTGCATCATGAATGAATCTCGTATCTTAAGAAATCGGCCACTGATCAACATTGCCGACGGTTTGGGAAAGTGGATCACGGTGGAAAGCTGTTTTGTGGACCGGTTGGAGGTAAGGCGGGGTTGATTTCTGATCTTTTTCTGACCGGTCGGATTGCGTTGATTTTTTTTTTTAATGCTTTTTTTTTGCTCTTGTAACCTACAAACACCACACAAAAATATAATCAAACAAAAATTACCTAAAATAAAGAAAATTAATAACGAAATCTAAGTCCAGCAAATGTGCTAATAAAGATCTATAATGACACTTTATGGTGGAATCACACCCCCCAACTTGCCATTTTGCTGTCCTAGCAAAACTATAAAAAATATAAAGTATAATCTCCAACTTTTCGTAGGAAGTCACGGATTGCATTTAGCTTTTTGCACCAAGCTTACAAACCCCTAGGTTACCCCTTTAGTGGACGAGTGGTTCTCGTGAGGGGTTCCAGTGATGACACCCACAAAAATCGAATCATGTCATGTAAAAAATATAATTAGTACGATAGTTGTGGCAATAACTCCATTCAAACGAAATCTCGAAACCCTAAATCATGAATCATGACAAGTAAAGGTATAAAGCATTGAGAGAGGAAACCATTGTAGTACACTTATCATGACATAACCTTACCGCTCAACCCATGCAATTGTATCCTTTCTGCTTCGATTTAAAAGTCTACAAGACATACACCAATTATAAATTTGAACAATAGGGGATCTCAATGGAAAGCTCATTTTAAGAGTAAAGGTACAAGACATGCAAAAAGTTAGAGCAATTCGAATCAAAAAACCGAATAATTGTAGTGTATGACTTGCATAGCTCATGAAAGATATTTAATGGTTAAGCACAATTTAGAGAATTGACATTGATGACTTATACGCACTTGAATTAACGTCATGGAATTTGGATATTGTGGCCATATGGAGATGAATTAAAGAGAGCCATGAAGAGGATGGAAAGCGGTTAATAGTTTCAAATATGCATGCGGTCATGCACATGATGATCAATGAACATTCCATTGTTTCAACTTTCAATATTTTTTTTTCAAACCTCCTTTCATCATTTTTTTTTTATTCTTTTCTTTACTTTTCAACTCCAGACTCTTTCAACTTCAATTATTGATATAAGCAAGGCATCAACTCTGGAATTAGCATTGAAAATTTAACTCTGTAGACGAATATCGAGAAGAAAGAAAGATAAACAAAAAATGGCCTCCCTGTAATGAAATGGCTTGTATTTATAATCCGAAAAACACATCAAATCAAAACTTCAAGAGTATATAAGGTGTAAAACTCCAATAAACTCAACATGTAAACCAAAATCACGTATGATGAAGATATTCAATGAATGAAGATCAATCAAAGGCCCCCCTTGAAAATGTTAATCAATTGAAAAACGATCATTAGGCTCTAAAACTCACAAGGACAATCTCCCCCTTAAAGGATACGCATGAACACGAGAGATAAGTAAGATGGGGTTATATAGACATGCCAGTGTACAGCGATGTAGAATCTATATTATGCTGGATTTAGACAAAAACTTGTAATTTTTCACGACACAAAGGTGACATCAATTAGCCTTCAACTAGTTTTAATGCTGAGCAAGTTCTTATCACAAGATTTCAATGACATGAAAGAGCGATGATTCTTTAAAATAATCTCTAAAACTCTAAATCACAATAATAAAACATGAAAACGTATATAGAAAAAGTGTGAGAAATACAATCATAGTATAGCACCATATGATACATCAAAACCTTTACCGAAGACTCCACGTGTGGCAACAAGATAGATCACCGTGGTAAACCTGACCTGACACTTATTAATAAAACATAACAAGGTTTGATATAATACTCAATCAGTTTTTTTTTTTTTTTTTATTTTAATTAATTTTAATTTTATTTTTAAATTTAAAAAAATTTTTTTTTTTTTTTTCCAAAGAGAGAAACAATCACAAGAAAAAAAAAAATAATGAAGATTACAATTATAAAAACATAAATCTACCAAAAAAACATAATTATAAAAAAATGATCCTCGTACAGCTGGCCCCACCCCCCAAACTAAGAGGTTGCATTGTCCTCAAAAGCAACAAAATAAAGTGAAGATCGGGGACAAAAAATGCAGAGGTTCAAACATGATTTAGAAGGGTGGATCAATGAGATCCACCCATCAACTCGCCACGAAAGAATCAACATGGTTTTAACCTTGGCCCGTTGACTTGAAAAAAACATGTCCATCTTAGGATTTTGTACTCAATAGAACCATTTGGGGAAAGATTTCCGTGATTCTGATATGGGCCCGGACATCACTTCTCAATTGTTCCCGGGAAAAGATGTAACGAGAAAGAAAATTTCTAAAGAAGAACCTTTTGACCCCAATGAAATGTTTTACGGTGAATTGTTGGTCATGACGAACTTTCCTTTTTGCCTTTGAAATTTTTGCATTTCTAGTAAGCACATTTCTTGTTCCTCAAGTTCATGTATTGCAATTTCGAAGTGAGGCCTTTGCTTCATCAAGGTTCTCATTGATGAATTGAAGGATGGGCCCATAAGCCTTGTGTTCTATATCCACCGGAAGGTGGCATGCCTTTCCGTAAACAAGCCTATAAGGAGAAGGACCCTCAGATGGTCTTGTGCAAGTGTCCTATTGCCCATATAACGCGCTCCACCAATCTCAAGGACCAATCCTTTCGATTAGGATTAACGGTTTTTTTTCTAAAATTGCTTAAATCTCTCGGTTGCAACTCTTACTTGGCCTTGGGTCTGGGGGATGATAGGCGTGCCAACCCTTATGCACCCATTCCTAATTTTTCAGAGTACCCCCATTGGCGATTACAAAATGGGATCACCCATCACTTATGTGGCTCGAGGGCATACAAAACGGAGATAGGAAAGAGAAAGAAAATGCACTCTTGAAAAATTGGACACCAACTGATGTTGTCATTGAGTTCGTGTAGGACAGCCTCCACCATTTGAAAACATAATCAACCGCCCACCAAGATGTATAGATATCCAAAAGAACTAGGAAATGGTACCATGAAGTCGATGACCCCAACAATAAAACACTATTAAAATGAGAATAGGTTAAGGGGCATCATGTGTTCTAGTAAGGCTACCTAGCCTTTGACATCTATCACAAGCTAAACAAAAAGAGATGACGTCTTGAACATTGGGGCCAATACAGCGAATTGAAAAATTTTTGCAACGTTTCTTTGATGAAAAATGACCCCCAAGGCTTGTTGGAATGGACAAAATCTTTATGACAATTTGAATTTATCATCAGGTAAACATCCTCCTCCCATATGATCTGAACAATATTGGAACAAATAGGGCTCATCCACAGAATTGTCTTACTAGCCCGAAAGAATCGCGTTTTATCCATTGAGTACCAATTGGAAGGTAGTGCTGTTGTGGCCAAAAAATTGGCTATATCGGCCATACCACGGCGTTAACGAATGATCACAGCATCGCAGAAATAATTTGTCATTGGGAACGTCTCACAGATAGGAGAGTCATTCATTGTCGAATGCTCAAAGGGAGGCGTGTGATAATGATCTGCAACAAGTTTTCCAATCCTTTTGTCCCTATAATTTCAAGATTACATCTTGAAAGAGGAGAATCCACCTAATATTAGGCTTTGCTTCCTTGCTGGTCAAAAGGTACGTAATGGCAGCATGGTCGTGAAAACTTATCACCCCACCACTAAGTACGATCGAAAAATTGTCAACGCGACGCCGATGGCTTAACAATTTTCTCGTGTGTTTTATAGTCATTGGGATTCATTCAATGTTTTGATTGCGTAAGGAGGCACATGAGGGTTTTTTCATTTCTTTGGCATAGAACGGCCCTACGGCGAAGTCCACTAGAATCACACATTAAGTCAAAAGGTAGGGCTCCATCCGGAGGTGGGACTTATGGGGAGCCGTAGTCAAGTGATTTTTCAATTTCTCCCAAAGCTAGTTGCAAGACGATAGTCCATTCGATGGAACATCTTTGCAAGAGGGAACACAGGGGCCTAGAAATGCAACAAGGATTGCATGAAACGCCGCTAAAAACCTGCATGACCAAGAAATGACTAACATCCCTTACATTACGAGGGGCAGTGGCAGGTAGCTTTTGGATGCGCTCTACCTTAGCAGAGCTCTACCTCAATGCCCTTCCCAGAAATGAATGGCAGAGAATATACCGTGTGTCACCAGAAAGTGACACTTCTCCAATTTAAAACAAGATTGCTCTCCTCACATCTCTTAGTACCGACGCCAAGATTTTCAGAGGGGGGGGTCATTGGTCTTAGGTTCCCCATCACTGAAAAATCATCCATAAAGACCTCCAAAATTCGCTCCCAATATCGCTTAAAAATGCTAATTCATAATCTCGAAGTGGCGGGGAGCATTGCATAACCCAAATGGCAGGCGCTTGTAAGCAAATGTCCAAATGGAACGTGACGGGTTTTTGTCTGTCATCCATGGCTATCTCCAATGGTTAGTAGCCTGAGTAAAACATCTAAGAAGCAATAATAAGCCCTACCCGCTACCCTCTCTAAGACGTGTCAAGAAGGAAGGGGAAAATGATCTTGGTGGTCACGGCATTCAGGCGCCGATAGTCAATGCACATCCGCCACCCGGTTTGAATTCGGGAGGTATCAATTCTTTTCTCCTTTTTTGACTTCCCGTACCCCAGACTTTTTGGAAACAACTTGGGTGGGACTCACCCATTTAGAATCGGCACATTGGGTATATAATCCCCGCATCAAGGGCTTTGCACTTTCACCCCTAACAATCCTCATAGTGGGGTTCAATCGCCGTTTGGCATTGGGCACCGGCTTAGCCCTCTCAACATAAATGCGATGAGTGCAAACAAGGGGGCTAATGCTGTGTAAAATCGGCGAGTGTCCAAAACCTCTATATGGCCTTCGGCGCTTTTTGGACTTTAACAAATTCTTTCCGGAGCTTCCGTTAATGATGAGGATATCAATACTGGATTAAATTAACCTTCACCCAAAAAAAACATATTTAAGAGTAGAAGGTAAAGGCTTCCTTTCGGGTGTGTAGGAGCCTCAAGTTTCTGATGGTTGGGGCTTCTTAATAGGATTAGGAGTCAAAGGCCAAAGTGTGGGGTCCATTGACCCCAGTCATTACAGACAACTAGACGTTAGCCCATTACAAAAATTTCCAAATTTCCAACTTAAGTAGTCAAGACCCTCACCATAACATCAACATTCTAGCTTAATGGGCTTCTAACAATGCCTCTCAAAGGCTCTTTGCACTAGGATGCGATAAGATTACTCCCGAATATCCTCTAACTCCCCCCTGGTTGTTTTCCTGAATTAAACATGTTAAGTTCAACAAGCCATATTTCCCAAAGGACAACTTAAAGAGAACCCCTCGCACATGGATGATGGCATACATGTGGCTAGAGAAAAAGGTCGACCAAAAATGATAGGACATATGGTTTGGGCATTGGGGGTCTCACCGGGTTGAGTATCTAAAACCAACAAAATCTGCTGGGTAGTAAAAACTTATCACTTTTACTAAGAATCACCACTCTCCCCTGGGGCTTTGATAGAGCGATCCTGCTAGTGGGAAGTGTGATACTGGTGCTTCAGCTACCAATCCAATTTTATACACAGAGATGGCATAAATTCACACCGATCCCAAATCCAAAAGACCATCCCTCTATCCTATGGTTCCTAAGACGCATTGTCACGGTTGGACACAATCCGGATCTTTACTGTGGTGGGCGTTGACTTGAAATACGGAATGGCATCCTTAGCAAGAAAGGATTCTCTCTCACATCAAACCTCCTCTTAGTGCATAAATCTTGTAAGAAATTTAGGCATTAAGAGGGCACTTGTTTTATGGCTTCCAAGAGAGGTAAGATTTATTTTGACTTGTTTGAAAGTTCAATAAATCTCAGAACTCAAATGTGATTTGGTTTGGCCTAACCGATGGGGCACATGGGGCATGGGCAACAAATCCACGTTCATCCCTTAAGACCTTCCTTCAAACATCTTAGGTACTGACCCAGTCTTTCTTTCGCTCATTCATTTTGTTCTAATATGCTGCGACCTTACCTCACTCTCTTTCGGTTCACCAGTTCTCTATCTCCCCCAAACGTACCCTCAACTACTTTAGACGCCTCTCCCCGACCCTTTGGATCAAGGAAGAATAGTCTTTGTCAATAGTCTTACACTTCTTAAACGTGATGGCTTGAAATTTTTGCTCCTGCAGAAGCTGGTGGTTCGAGGATCACATGGAATGCACATGCCTAGAGGGTTTGGTTGAGGTGTGAGGTTAACCTTACCCTTCTCAGTAAGGGTCAAGGTGGGTGTGAGAAGCGTCAATGACTCTTAATGTCATCCAACGGTCTTATTCAACCCGTGAAGTTACCCCTCCTGGGATTGAATGAATGTCGGAGGGTATCATCCAATGACCTTTTAGTGGGGGTTGATATGTATGGATTGAGCTTGAGGTGGAGGTTGGAATGCTTGGGTAGAGTCGAGAATGATGTAACTGGTGAAGAATGATGAATTGAAGAAAGTGGATAATTCTGTGGTTGTGATGGTGGAGGAAGTGCTTGCTAAGATTTGAGGGTTGTGAAACCCTGATCTGCTGGGGATTTGAAGTCCCCTCATTGCGCCATCCGAAATTTGATGAGCTCTCCACCCCGGGTGGGTTTATAGGTATTAGAGTATGGGTTTCTTGCTCCTGGCCATAGTGACCAATAGCATTGATTGGCCATGCAAGGGCCTCATTAATACCTGGACGGACTGGCACGATGATGTGTTGGCTCTTTTGTTTCACACCACAGCACAGCTCACCTCTTAAGCTCTTTCACTCACCACTGCATTCCACTTTGTAAATTTCTAGGGCTTTAATTTTATTGCCATGGTGGCAAGCCTAGCATTCACATCGTCAACCTCTTCAAGTGGTTATTTTCCCCTTGTGGGTAGGCCTACCTGGGATTTGAGGTCCCTGTGGATGCCCAATCCCGAGTCAAATTGCGAGGTAATCAAAATAAGAATAAGCTTGTGGAGGGAGGTTGGCTATCATGAAAGTCTGCGCACATGGGCTCGACCAAATTGTTTTAGTTGGGGGTTAAGAAGAGAGTGCGGTAAAGATGTGATTACATCCAATTCGGCAAAAGCCTGGTGGGGCAAGAGGTTAGCGTCCTTAAAACGCTCCCAAACATTGAAAGAAGTTTTCCCCCAACAGTGGAGAAAATTGTGTTGCGATTTGGCTGTCTAATGCTTCGTTCTAGTTTCTGGGAAAAAACTTTTTCAAAAATTCTCCTTGAAGCGTTTTGCCAAGAGGAATAGTAGAAAGTGGTCTCAAAGAATTGAACCATGTTCTTAGAGTATCTTTTAACACCAAGTGAAAAAAGTTTGAGAAAAAATATTTCCCTTGGACAAGAAATTGTCCATCACCAATGAGCATGAATCTTCAAATTCCTAATAAGGATAAGGCCTTTCCGATCTACACATGAAATTGAGAAGCATTTGCCATCATACCTGTAGGAGTGTGCAAAGTAGCGTTAGTGGGGGTGGAGAAGAAAAACACATGAATGAACTCGGTTGCTTGCGCGGCGGGTTCATGTATCTCTCAATGTTCGGAATTGGGGAGCTCCAATGTCTCCATGGATGCTCCCCGCCTTCCATATTATCCCCCCTAAGCATGTGCAGGATTTGATTTGGAGGAGATTTTGGAGGCACTTTCCACCATTGGGGGTTAGGCAACACATTTGGATTTGTAGGGAAAAATGGGGGGTACTCTTCCCTTCTTCATTTGGTCTTCCATAGAATAAGATATATAGGTCGGATACTAAGAGATTCCGGAGGAGTGTTAAAAGCGGGGGGTGATGGTGGGCGACTCGTAAAATGCGTCTATTGCTATCCGAGCCCAATGGGGGACATTGCAATGCAAAATGCGCAAAGGAGGATGCCTAAATCCTAGCAACACATCCACAATATTTTTTTTTTTTTTAGTTTTTTTTAAGTTTTTTTTTGTTTTTTTGTTTATTTTGGTTTAAATGGGTCAAATTCAATAGTCAAAATTTCGGTGGTCAACAGTCAAAATTTTGAATTTTGATTTTTTTTTTTTTTTTTTTTTAAAAAAACAAAGTTTTTTTTTTTTTTTTTGAATGGTCAATTTCAACAGTCAAAAATTTAGGTGGTCAAAAGTCAAAATTTTGAATTTTGATTGTTTTTTGTCTTTTTTTTTTTCGAATTTGCTCGTTCCTTTTAAACCCCGGCAACGGAGCCAAAACTTGATCTCTCGCAAACGTCGTATGAGCTTGAGATAGGCACCACAAGAGAAGGCCGGCGGAGAGTAGTAGTAGTTAACTCGGAGTACGAGTCGTTCCACAGGGAGTTGTGTGATCAGACTGAAAGGAAAAGAATTTTCCTCTCAAATTACTCACAAAGGATGAACGAAATTTCTAAAAAAAAAGAAAAAAACTGATGTTTTTGGCTTTGTCGAGTTCTCATGTTTGACAAATACAAATAAATAAATAGTTGAATGAAATTATTTTAAATTAATGTGAAATTATATCGGGGTGTCGTTCCAATCGATTTTGTGTCGGGGAATTCTAAAGGTGAGATGTTATAACTCAAATCTTCGTGACTAGTCGTGAGGTCGGAGTCGGAAGATGAGCAATAAAACCCATTGTCTAAAAACTTCCATTTTCTAGATTAGATCTGGTTATTAGAGTCAGATGAATACTATCTATTCACGCATATTATAATAAGACTAGCTGATGCATAGTATTGCCGAACATAATCAATCATCCAAGTTTCAATAATTTATAGAACATGAGAATAAAGATGATTAAACAAACTGAATATATAACTTTGAAACCCAAAATCTCAAAGCCTTTTCACCAAAGACCTTCAATTCAATTTGTAAAATCAACCCCCAAGATTGGGAAAAGAATTTTAGCTACTCATCTCCATTGAAAAACTTTGAAATTATTTAAATATGAAACAAAAGTTCTAAATTAAAAATAAATAAAACTTACAACAAGTTAGATAATATGAAATATAACAAATCTTTAAAGGAATACGAAGCAACAAATAAGTAAACTACCTAAAGCAACTAATAGATGTAAAGGAGATTGATCAGAGTATACACCTAATGCCCGTGTAAACAAATAAAAATAGAATAACTTACAGAAAATGATAAAGAAATTTAACCCAGCCATTTCAGTAAAAAAATGTAAGTGCTCAATTTAAGCAATACGACCGTCCGCCTGGCGAAATAAACGTCATTGTGGTGGTTTCAGTAAGCGATAAATTAAAGCGATAAATCAAGCGATAATTGAAAACGTCCGGCATGCGAATAAAACTACCGCCATTGTGGTGGGTTCGATAAGCGCTAATATAACAGTTAATTATTATATAAGTAATAAAACTATTCGAGATGCAATCAAGTAAAAATTATTGAACTTGGGAAAACTAAAACAAGATTGAACTCAATAATGAGAGAGCAAAGATGATCTTCAAACCTAAAAACGAAAAAGTTTCAAACTCAAAATTAGGTCGAAACGTTAGTTTCGTCTCAAAAAATCACTTGGGAAAACTTTATGCCCCAAAACCTAACTTCGTTTTCTCCCCAAAAACCTCTTCCTTAGGCCTCCCCTCATCCTCTTTTTATAGAAAAAGGAGAAGGAAGAATCCAAGAGAGGGAGAAAGACACACGGTTGAAGAAAGATCCATTTGTTTGGGACTTGGATGGCTTGTGATGGAGCGAAAGAGCACGGAGAGAAGGAGCCTTTTATTTGACTTGGCTGGCTTGCTTTGGAGGAGGAAAGAGACGGGAGAGAGGAGCCATTTTGTTTGACTTTGCTTGCAAAAAACGTGTGTCATCATGAATTAATATCATTATCCTTAGGAAATTCGGCCAATGAATACATGCCCGACCGTTTGGGAAAAAAGCTGGAACGGTTGGAGTAGGTAAGGCGGTTGTGATTTCTGATCTTTTTTTTATGAACCGTCGAGAGGTTTGTTGATGTTATTTCTTTAATGCTTTTTTTTTGCTCTTTTTTAAACCTACAAAACACTACACAAAAATCTAATCAAACAAAAATCTAACGAAAACAAGAAAATTAAGTACTAATCAAGTCCAGCAAATGCTAATTAAAATCGATAATTACAATTTTTGGTGTAATCACATGGTAGTTGTGGGGGTGTGGATGAAGAAGAGAAGAAGAGAAAATCGAAGATAGTGATAATTGCGATGGCCTCTACCTGAACAGCGTGATGTGGTTAGGCTACTGACCGAACTGCAAACAGGAACAATAAGAATGGCTGCCGGAGCTGTTCTGATAACGGCTTTCTGACAGTCTAGTAAGTGATCAGAAGTGTATAAAATAGAGATAGAGTTTAAAGCTTGGTAACTGAAATTGCATACCTTAAAAGTG